>JASAND010009505.1:0-39149 GCA_030248195.1 Trissonchulus latispiculum | reverse complement strand
TACGTTGGTGCTGTTAGCACAAAATTATTTTTCAGTTTGTAACTACTGTTTAAGACTATTTTGCCAACAACAAAGAGACAAAATTATTATATTTTATTATATATATATATTTTTTACTTTTTAAAACGTTGATATTTGCTCCTTACCCTTTATTGGGTCTATCACTACCCTTAAATGGGTCTATCACTGCCCTTAAGTGGGCAACTTCTTTTTCTTTTGATTTATTTATTTATTTATATTTTTTAAATATATTTTTTATTTTTTCTTTATTTCATTTTTATCCCTATTCTTTATTCTTTATTTTTGGATCAAAAAATTTTTTATTTATTTTATGTTACGTACTGATTATCCTTTTATTTTCTTATTTGATTATTTGGTTTTAGTTTTTACCCTTAATGGGTCTATCACTGCCCTTAAGTGGGTTTATAATTTTTATTTTTACCTATTCTTTATTTTCTACCCTCATTGGGTCTATCACTGTCCTTAAGTGGGCTTTTATATTTTTATATATTTTTTTATATTTTTATTAATTCTTATTTTACTTTTACCCTTAAATGGGTCTATCACTGTCCTTAAGTGGACTTATTCCCTTTCTCTCTATCAATTGTTTATATCGAGTGTGGTTGACACTAACCTTTTTTTGATATATCAGTTGCTCAGTTTTCGATTTCTAATTATCGGAAGATTCTTAATTTCTTGATAATTAAACCTCGTATTTTTGCTAATTACTTTGCAAAACACACTTTTACCCTTAAAACTAGCTCAAATTTTATTTTTAATAGTTTTTGTCTCTCTAACATCGCAATATTTGCAAAACCGAGTAAGCCTCTCGACTACCCGAAGCATTTTTACGGGTAAAACAAAAAGGCGCCACTAGTGTGATCCGGTTATAACCAAGGGGTCAAAAGTCGCGGTTAACCCCTGGGCCAGGCTGCTAGTGGGACGGTGGGAGGGCTATTTAGCCTAATGGTGGTTACGCCCACCTAAGTCAGGCAGTCCCTGACTAGTAAGTATCCACTCCGCGCCCACCTAAGTTACCGTGGGTGTGGTAACTTGTCTCAGGTGGCTAAATTTCACCTACTAATAATACATATATTAAGTGTCCTAAAGTTTGTAGAATTTGTACCATAGTCGACCACTCAAGCACTTTTCAAGGATCTTATAATTCCCGGATTTTTTCGGTATGTAATAATCGTAATGAGACTCTAACGTGTACTACAAAAAATTTAATTTATATGATTAAATGTCACGATTGTGGAATGATGTACGTTGGTGAAACGAAAAGAAGACTTAAAGATAGAATCGGCGAGCATTTATATTCAATACGTACACAGTCTAGATCTGGATGTTCCGAGTTGATAGAACATTTTAATAGTGGAATATGTAAGTCTTATAGTGTAAGGGTTTTGGAAACTTTGCATAATTCTACGAATGAAGACGTTAATAAGAAGTTGAGACTAGAACGAGAAAGTTATTGGATTAAAACTTTACGTACAAAATTTCCGTATGGTTTAAACTATATAGTGAAAGGCATAGAAAGTGATAAAGCAATTTTTAAAAATTTTTATACTTGTAATGATATAAACAAAGTTAAATATAGAGGAAAGAAAATTCCTAGAAGTTTATGCCATAAATGGAACGTAGAGGAAGTGGAAGAGCAGATTAATGAATTGCGGACTTTTATGCAAAATGATCCTATTCGTTTTAGAAAAGAAATATGTTCTTATGTATTTACTAAACCTAAACAAATGCTGAAATTACTTTTTACGAAACTTTTAGAACTAAAACCTAGTACTTTTATTGAATTGATGCGAGACCTGGTTTATGCAAAACTTCAGGAAGGACAAAAACATGAAACACTTAATCGAAGTAATAAAGAAACAATAGTAATTCCTTTTTCTAATAAACTAATGGATTTTTTAAATTTAAGAAAAATCTTTAGTACAAATGAAGATAAATGGGTATCGTCAACAGAACGTGGTAAGAAATATGCGAATCCGATGGTATTGTACTCTTATGACGCACCGATTTCGAGTTTCATATTTAATTATAGACAAGTTATCTCAGATATAGATATTAATGAATTTCTTTCTAATTCTAACTCTTGTGAATGTGCTGACTCTGATTTATGTGATTCTAACCATGGGCATATCATTACAGGGAATTTAGATATTATTGAAAATAAAGAGCTAAAAAGTTTATTTGAAAAAGGTCCTAAATATAGATTAGCCAAAAAGATAGATTTTGAAAGATGTTGTATTGATTTATCAAAATCGCTAAGCGATTATATAGATAGATATTGTGATAAATACAATATTTTAAAAGAAGAATTAAATCATTGGAAATACTCTGTTCTTAATTCTTGTAAATTAGTACTCCGAGAAAAGATGTTTAAATTAAAAAAGCGAAAACCGCATTTTTCAACTTTTTCAGATGAAATATTGTCTAATACCGCAAATCAATATCTGAAAACTTTAAAAGATAAATTTGTAATTACTGTTATTGATAAAGCGGCACAGAATTTTAGTTTTATATGTAAAACTTTTTATGTTAACCAACTTTTAAAAGAGATTGGGTATACTAGTCCTTTGCCTCATTATCAATTAATTGATACAACAGAAGATGATATTAAAAATACATTAAGAGAAAAATATGGTTTAAATCAAAATGAAACTTTAGGTAGTATTCCTTTTCCTCGTATGCTTCCTAAATTTCACAAAAATCCTATTAAATTCAGAATTATTATAGCAAGTAGTCAATCTTTTTTAAAACGTATTTCTTCTACGGTTTCGCGCTGCTTGAAATTAATATATGAAAAGATACAAAATTATTGCAAAGTAATGGAAAGAAATGGTAGATACCGAATTAAATTCTTCTGGATAATTAAAAGTTCAGAAACGTTAATTAATGCTTTACATAAACTTAATAAATCGACATATGCTAATTCAGTATATACATACGATTTTACGGAAATGTACACTTCACTTGAACATGAAGTTATTATTAAAAATATGGAAGAACTTTTAGACAAATTTATGGGCAATAGTATTATATCAGCTACTCCAAAAACGGCTTTTTGGACAAACAAAATAGATTCAATAAATGCTATTACAAAAGAAAAACTTTTAAGCTATATTAAATGCATAGTTCACAATACGTATTTTCGTGTTGGTAACTTAGTTTTTCATCAAAAAATTGGCATCCCCATGGGAACAGATTGTGCACCTTTTATTGTAAATCTTATTCTTTTTAACTGTGAATTTAATTATATGAAAACTGTTTTATACTCCAAAGATTGGAAAGCTGCAAGCTTGTTATTAAATATTTTTCGTTACATGGACGATTTAACTGTGTTCAATGATAGAAATAAATTTGAAAGCATAATTTCAGACATGTATCCCATTTCCTTAACTTTAGTTCGTCAAAATGATAATCCTTTTTCAGCAGAGGTTCTTGATATTAACATTGAAATTATAGATAAAAAGTTTATTTTTAAGCCATTTGATAAAACAGAAAAATTTAATTTTAAAACTATAAAATTTCCTCATATTAATAGTAATTTTTCTACTGTACGTGCTTATATTATCTTTAGAAATGAATTAGACCGTCTGTGGAAATTATCCGAAAATGTTGACTTTTGGAAATATGCAGTTAATAATTTAATTCAAAAGTTATATCCTAGAGGATATTCAATTACCAAACTCAAAAATGAAATAAACAATTTTAAATCGAAAAAAGCTCAGAATACGTTTAACATACTCCATTCATTTCATATTTAAAATTTAAACCGAAAATTATTTTATGATGACAACAGCTGTTGTAATTTACTAAAATTATCTGTGTACTCACATTCACGTCACACATGGAACAGTACATATCCGCCCAGTTTCCCCATGCCAGGTGCGCACCTGGTGAGGCTGGGCGGTGAGACGCATGGGGCTATGAGCACTCATCTTTAGGATATGTACTTTAATTCCATGGCACATATTGGTATTTTTTAAATTGTAGCACATGTATGTACCTAATTTTTGTAATGCATAATATTTAATATAGAATGCACCTAAATCTGAGTTTAATTGTTGTCTTTTTGTGTTGGTTTTTATAATTATACCTGGTTCAACGGATAGCATGTATATATGATTTTAGTATACACTTATGAAATTGTTGTCACTTAAGGTTAGCTTTAGTTTAACCTTTTGTTTCTCTCTATTTTTTCCAATAATAAATTACGACAGATTATTTCGAAGTGGCTTTCTAAAAAATCTCTGTTTACGGACAAAAATGTTGACAAAATTTTATTATTAAAAAATTTTTTTAAATAAAGTTTATTTTTAAAAAATTTTATATAATTCTTTGTGTATTCGTATGACTCTCACTCTTGGAGTAAATATATATCCACCCAGTTTCCCCATGCCAGGTGCGCACCTGGTGAGGCTGGGCGGTGAGACGCATGGGGCTATGAGCACTCATCTTTAGGATATGTACTTTAATTCCATGGCACATATTGGTATTTTTTAAATTGTAGCACATGTATGTACCTAATTTTTGTAATGCATAATATTTAATATAGAATGCACCTAAATCTGAGTTTAATTGTTGTCTTTTTGTGTTGGTTTTTATAATTATACCTGGTTCAACGGATAGCATGTATATATGATTTTAGTATACACTTATGAAATTGTTGTCACTTAAGGTTAGCTTTAGTTTAACCTTTTGTTTCTCTCTATTTTTTCATTATTTTAGTGGATAATTCACATTGTAGTTTTTCTAGTACTTTTGTTTGTTGCACTTCCATAATTTAACACTTCGTTGTTTGTTTGCACTGTTTTTGATGTGGTGTGTTGCTTTTTGTTTTTAACATATTTTATTTTGTAGGAGACGGCGGTCTAGATGTGTGGGATTCAGGGTCAGGTATGTTTAGCAGAGCACTATTTCTGTACTTTTTCAAGGATAAGCCTGGGTCTGGCTTAAATGTGCTAAGAATTTTTTTGGACGATGGGAAGAATTTTCACTCCTCACTTCCAAAAATGATTGTGCGATTCGATAGCTGATGAACAAAGCGTTGTGCAATAATATGCAAATTCCAAAACCAGAGTCTTTCTGAGTTCGAGTTGGCGCTGTAACTTTGGGACGTAAAGTTTCGTGGGATCTGTATCTTTTCCATAAGGACAAACTAGCGCAAAATTGCATTCTGATGTTCTCGTGCAATATGTTTCAAACTGGCCCACCTTCCCCCAAGGAGTGAAATATTTTCCTACGATGCTTCCTGTGCACTCTGCTGGCTGAATTTTCTATTGTTGCTGTTCAAAAATTTACAAGTTCGATTGTTCAAGCCACCTACCCCTGCCATACTGTTAAGCAAAGGAAACCTTTTCTCAGAAAGTTTTCCTGACCTCTATAACTTTAACGTGTGTAAAAAACTGGGCGTTAGGGGATAAAGAGATCCGGAAACCATGACAAGTTTGGTGCTCTAGAGTAGCACATATTTGGAAAGCACGAAACTTTAGGCTTGAGATCCTGCCAACAGTTTCCTGTTGCAACTTTTCCTGCAATATTCAGCAACTGTAGCGGTTTTAGGCGATTTAAAAAACCTGGACTGGCATGGCAGTATGGTTGGAATGACCTTGGCTTTTTTTGCAGTTTTCGGACAAGTCGAAACCAGATTCTAACTTTCGCACTGATTTCAAACTTTCACTGCTTTATTTTTGGAGGAGGATAAAGAGATTCAGAAACCACAAAAATGTTATAGTTTAATAATCGTTATTTAATCGTCGCACATCTTTCAAAACCAGGACGCTATTTCATTGTGAATTTGCTGCTCGCGGACTGCGCATACTTTTAATGTGGCGTCCCGTCTACCGGCTGGTTGTATGATTTATTCTTTCACCATTTCTATTTGTCCTTTTGTACTTACCGGTTTTGCTTTTGTAGGGATTTGTGCAGAAGTGTCCTTTCCACACAGTACTACTCTTACGCAATTGACTACTGTGTAGTGCAGTCTACATACATATACATACATTTCGCCTGTAGTGAAGGATTGAATGGGCTACTACTAGACAGGGTTAAAGGTCACTTTTGAAAGGGGGTTTTCCTCCTTTCAATTGGCGGAGAAGAGGTGAAGCGATTAGGTTGGTGAGAGACCTACCACTGTGATTCCGACGCCATTAAAACTGGTCCCTACAAATCATATCATAAATAAATTTACGTATGTATCGTATGACTATGCTCGTGCGAACGTGTATATATATATATATATACGTATATATATAAAATATGTAATTTACTTATTGTATATACATACGTACGTATATAAGTGAATCATGTGCTCAAAGAAGTGACACTGTTAATTTGGTTTGACTGCTGGGTTTGAACCGCCGGAACAGAACAGGAGAAGGGGGGCTAAATTTTGGATTTGAAGGAGTTAGTTTTTCCGCTTTCTCTTTCCCTCTCTCTAATTTAAATAGAAGAGCTGCTGGATTATCCCAAACAGACAAGAGAGAGAATCTTTTCCAAATATCTTCTTTTCTATATAAATGGAATTTAATTTGTCTTATATACATGGAAATACATATGTGTGTGAGACATTTTATATATATATTAATGTGCTGATGATGATTTTGTTTGTCTTTGGAGAGGAGATGTTAAAGAGGATAAGAAGACCGGCAGGCGTGCGTACGTACGTGTCTACTAATGAATTTAGTCTCTTCCATCCACCCTGCTCTTCTGTGTAAGGAAATATAATTTACTTAGATGTTTAATAGGGGTTCTTGTGCAGTTTATATGCCTTTCATGTATTATCTGTGCGTGTATATAAATGAGCTGTAAATTTAAATGGACGAAAGATGTGTGTTTGTGTAGATATATAAGCGGAGGAAGTATATAATGAGTGCTGAGTGAGTGAGTGACCGACCGTGTTGTTTTACCCTGTGTCGGGGGACGCACTAACCAGTTCTGAAAATTTGAGTTTTTCCGGTTTAAAATGAATTATGTTTGCAGTGACAGGAAATATGTACACGTTAATAACGAATCACAGAACCAACCTTTTAGATCCGCAGTCAGTGTTTACGTACGTAAAACGTTACTTGGAGACATAGAATTTTTGGCTTCTCTTGGTCTCGGTGTCACAAAGTCGGAATCTTTTGCGAAATCGAAACATATTCTGGCATGCCGCTGTGCGTTCTCATAGATGTTCCGATTATAGATGAGCACGGGTCGGATTTGTTTGGCCCGGCCGGCTCCAATATCTTGCCCCGCCCGGCCCGCTGGCAAAATTTTTCGGCCCGACCACAAGCTGACAAAATTCTGCCCGGTACATCAAAAGAGAATTTCCAAATGTTTACTAGCACACTCTTGCTAGCACTATTATTTCAAAGGCTTCAATACATGAAGAAAACGCTAAATTATGCGACGAAATGTTGTGTTGTAAAATAATCAGAATGAGCAAATGTTTAGCTAATTTTGTAATTTCGCAACATTTTCTAGTGTCCATCTGGCCAGTTTCGGCCCGGTCCAGCCGGACCCGCTAACCAAAGGATGCCGGCCCGGCCCGACGGGCCGAATTGCTCATCTCTTGTGCCCATACTAGGTTTCAACTCCATTGGTCGGGTTTTGAAAAAATTTAGACACTGCTATTCTTGTGATTTTTACATGCGTAGGTATATATAGCGTAGATATATACATTTAATAGCCAGATTTTGTTGAACACAATAGGATAAGTTTCAGTCAAGTTGTGCTGTGTCAAAAAGTGCTTCTGATAAGAAGAGAAAAATTCTGTTTACTGAAAACGAGTGGTGTGCATTATCGGTTGTGTACTAATAAATAAAGCCTAACAAAGAATGAATGGATGTGGTAGGACTTTTTGACTGGAAGAATAAACTAAGCGTGCCATCATAAGTCCTGTTGTGTTTTTAACATGTTTTGTCGTTTTTTAGCAATTTTTATTCCTTTGGTTGATTGCTTTGGTGCTAGGTTGCCCTACTTTAGTTTTATGCATTTTTTCCCAAACTTTGTTGCATTAGCGGGTAATGTTCCGCCCATGAAATTCTTTTTTGACTGCGTAAAGTTTGTCTTGTCCGCTTTCCTATGTTGCTACTAACTTTTATGTAAGCTTTTAAAACATTGATGTTTTCACCCCTTTTGCTCCTAAAAATGTTAAATTACTTGACTATACGTATATTTGTGTGCTGTCATTTTAGAAAGGTTAGGGACTATAATGTAGCTATGTCATATATATTATATATTGACTTGCATATATATATTGGTTTAAAATAATAAAGCCGCGTATTAGCCCGTAGTTACGCATTACGCAATATAGGGAATATTATTTTTGGTGCACACCTTTGTGAGGTATGTAAAGAAAACCAAGCAAGTTGCATTTTACAGGTGGGTGGTGTGGTTTAAACAATATTTTCAAAGAAATTTTTGAAAAACAATTTTTCAAATTTTTGTCAAAAATTCGCTAATTTTTTATAATTTTGTCTGAAATGAGAACAGATATATATATATATATATATATCCGGATGTTTCTGTCAAATTGAATATTATTCGGATATCCAGTGCCCATCACTAATACGTATACGTATATACACTTTTAAATGTTACGTAATGGAAAACAGCCTGGCGCTTGCTGAATTTGGTGGTGTTTTGTTTTATTGACAATGAAAAAAACAGTGAAAGTGGTTTGAGTGGAAAAGACTCAGGAGTGGAGGTGGTGAATGGGAAGTGAAAGGAATTAAGTAGACTTAGTTTTTTTCCCAGGGAAGTGCTTTTGCGCCTACAGCTTAGTGGAATAGTAGTAGACTCTGCTTTTAATTACGCTCTGGCTCTGTAGAAAAAAATATGAACTCATACGTACGTGTCTATCTTTTATATATATATAATGAACATACTATGCTAATGGTTTCATCTCTCTGTGCATGGTGTATATATATAATAAAAGATTGCTTGCGTAGTAGTTAAAAATGCAGAATCTTGACACCCTGATTTTCCGTGTTCTGGAAGGCAGGCACCGCACGGCACACTTCAGAACTTGTGGGTTCTTAATTATCACTCAGAATGACTGTATTAATAAATAAGCTGGGCTTTATTTCTAATCAGATTTACGGAACGGATGGGGGTTGAAATCAAGTTACTATTACGTACGTAAATATGTGCATTATTGTATTAAATGTATTAAAAGCAATATATGCACCCGCAAAAATACTCGCTGCACCTTTTGGAAAAACTGTGATTAGGTATTTACGTAATATAAAACACTGCTGTATTGTTTCGCTTGCGTTGGTTGCGCTTTTATTTTGCGAGAACTTAGACTTCTCTGATTATATATCGTTTGCTAGCTTAAAGCATTGACTGTGTTATTCATAGAAAACTAATGGAAAACTAACTCATTTTCTTAAAGCATTGTCTGTGTTATTGTAAGATAGATTTGGACATATTTGGAGGGGTTTTGACATTGTTATGGTATGTGTTGATTTTTAAAATGGCAAATGTCAATTGGGCTTGGTCCTTACTTTTCTATACCCGCTAAGGATATACAACACGTATAGATATAAAATGTAAGGCAACTATTTTTGCTGTCCAGAGGAAACTATTTAGTAGAATTTCCCCTTGATTTTTGGCCAATGAAATAAAGCAGAAACTCGAGAATTTGAACTTACTAATTACAGTTTTACGTATATAGCAAGGTTCACAAAAAAAATCAAAAATCGAATTTTTGCTGGCAATTTCGCAAATGAAGTCCGATCGAAAAACTTTTGGTACGTATGGAACGGTAGTGACCCCCTCTACATATGGTGCAAATTTCATGCCGGTAGCCCTCGTGTAGCGTGAGTAATAAAAAATTTTTGTGATTTTTTTTTGCGAACGAATTCACAAAAAAAAATCACTCGTTCACAAAAAAAATCACCACCGGATCTGATCTCAGGATATAGCTAGGAAATTTTTCTTTTCATGCATAAATAGAGCATAGTCCATAGTGTTATTATGTAAAAAAATTTGGACCCCCAAGTTTTTTTTGCACAGGCTGAACTTCGAATTTTGGTTCTCGGCCCCCGGGTCCAAAGTGGCTACCCAGGCCAATGTGCTTGACCTTTATTATTGATACCAGGAAGCTAGGAATCCACTTATTTTGTGTTCTATTGCTCTAGTAAGCACAGAACAAACAATTTGGCGGAGTAATTTCGTATCTGGAATGGTCACGTGACTTGGCCTAGGGTCACGTGACCTGGGTCGGGGTCACGTGACTGACCAAAAATTTTATTTCAAGGTCCAAGAAGCCTAAAAACTCGCCTATATAGGTTTTTCGGTGCGTAGAATTCAAATTTGGCATTAGTTTTTAGGTAGCTTTTGCCCAGATAGGTGATCCTGACCACCCCCTGGGTCCGGAGGGTCCGGGCCGGGTCCATCGGCCGGACCGTCTGCCAGAAGGGGTTGAGGTACCTAAAACATGCTCTATATAGGTTTTCCGGGTGGCTGAGCTCGAATTTGGCATTAGTTTTACCCTAGCGGTTGCCCCAGAGGCATTTTACAAAAAGTTGATAGTGATTTTTCTTTTGTGAACTTGTTCACAAAAAAAATCACCCACCGGTGGCGAACCCAGAGGACCTGGCAGGGAATCCAATATATGGTTGGATAGCTTAGAGTTAGGACATGTCACATGCATAATATGGGGTACCTGCGCAAAGTCCATAGTGAGTACCAGCAAAAATTTCAATTTTGGTCCGGAGTTGTCCGAGGGTCCGATTTTGGGTGGGTCGACTATTTTGGGCACCCTAGTCGGAGGAATTGAGCCTCGGCAGCCAAACTTACATATGTTGGGGTTGGGACTTGTGGCTATTACCATGCAAAAAATTTTCCGGCTGCGGCTTGTTGTTAGCCGTCTAGGTGGGTGATTTTTTTTTGTGAATTTTCGGGGTGATTTTTTTTGTGAACCTTGCTATATGTTTTTGTATTTGAACTCTTTCCATTGTTTCAGGCAATATCATTGAGGAGGACCTGTTGCAGTCAACACTGGGACCGGGCCCTCCGCTGTTGCCCTTTGGTCCCACCACCACTTCCATCCCCCCACCGGTCGCTGGTTCGCTGTCTTCCATTGCTGTTCCCTTGACCACCAGTGAACCCCTATGGCCCCCTGTGACCGGGGGCGGAACCCCTGGGCCCCTCCCCCAGCCCCCCATTTCTGGCTCTTCTAATGACTCTTCTACTGCTTCGTCTTCCATTTTCTGGACAACGACAACGAGTGCAACACCCCTGTCAACGACGTCCCCTGTTGATTTGAGCCTTAGATCGTCCCTGGCGCCGGGCGGTCCGATCTCTCCCACATCAACTGTGTTGATGCCGTTGCCTCCTATACCTGATCAGGTATGTACTTTGGATAGTATGTACTAAATTTGGAATTGGAAAGTTTGTAGTAGCAGTATAGGCTTTACGTGTATATGCTATATGTGGTCGGTACATGTGTGTTTCTTGTCTTGGTAAAAACTTGTTTGTTATACACCACGGCAAGTTGTTTGCTGTAAAATTTGTTACATTGGATGCTGTGATGTCTGCTAAAAATAGTTTTCTAAAGAACTGTGGTGGAGGGACTTTAAAAAGCAAAATGGTGAAGATTTGAATAAAAAGGGTTGCGTTTATTCTATTTTTGCCCCTATCACACTTAGTTTGGGAGGTGATAAATTTTAATAGCACTGTAGTCAGTGTATAGCTTTCATATCAGCAAGCATCCTATTTCTTTTCTGAATATTGCAGTTGCGCCAGTTGTATGTGATCGTACGGTTTGCAGTTTTTTGCCGACTTATATACAATACATACTCTTTACGTTTCGCTTCATTTGTGATTCTATTTCAGTGATGATTTTTATCTCTCTAAATGTCTAAGTTTTGAGAATTAAAGCCCAGGGATTTGCTGGCTCGCCATTAAAATTTTAATTTTTTCACAAATTTGTTCTATGCACTGTCTGCTGCGCCATATACATTTTCGCATGGTGCATTCTTGTATACGTAGACAGACAGTTTGTAATGCGAGAACGTGTTTAAAGTTAAGCCTATTTTGGGGGTTGTAAAGTTAGTGTAATGGCCATTTTGTACAAAAATATTGTTATTACTGTGGGTACGTAAGTGACTGTGTTTGTTACCAAGGGCCGCCGGACTACACACGCGTATGTATGCGTGCGTACAGTTTAGTGAGACAAGTTAAATTAAGTTTGAAGTAATTTTGGACACAATCGTGTTTATGAATTAAACTTTTGTACTGCATGCAGCAGTACGTTGTGTAGTAAGATGACCAAACTTTACGTATTTTAGTAGAGTGTTTGATTGATGTAATGTTTAGCAGATAGATGGGACTTTTGTGTGACAGTTTAGGTAAATAAAACTGTATAGCTCCTCTACTTCGTTGTGGGGGACTGTAGTAGTGTACGTATACTTACTTTACTTAGATGGCTAGCTATTGTACTTCTGGACAAAATGTGACAAAAGGAATGGAGAGGGAACAATGTGCAGAACGAATTAGAATACAATTGCTCGTATAAGATTAGAAGTTTTTTTTTGGAATTTGAATATTTAAGAAATGTAATAGTGTTGCCTGCAGGATGATTAGTTTATAGCTTGCTGTTGTAGAAAAGTTGTTCAATTGTCAGCTTAACAATAGAGTGCTGTCTAAATTTTACTGCTCAAAAAGGGTTTGTAATTTGAATTTTGAATGATAAAATTAGCCAAACTTGAGTCTGTTGTGGCACCAGCTACGCACTAGTTATTTCTAGGTATTTTCTTTTAGGTATTTAGGTATATCTAGGTATCTTTATATCGGTATCTATGTTTGGGTATTTAGGTATTTCTAGGTATTTCCTTTTGTCCGTGTGTAGATTCAATCTTTGTATTCATTTTTTACTGTTTTAGGAAGAAACTGCCACGGAAACTGACACGGGTACTGGAGCGGTTCCGAGCGAGATAGAAGAGGATGAAGATTCGGATAGTACGGCGGAGGTTCAGCCCCAACCCCAACCCCCTCCTGATAAGCCTCAACCGGCGCCCCCCACCTCTCCACAGAATCTATTTATGCAGCCAGGGATCTTGGCTGGTAAGAGAGTTTTGATGTTGTTAGTGTTGTTGCTGTTCTGAACTACTGTTAAACTACAATCTTGTAATTATATAGTCCGTATGGCTGGCTTTTTCCTACAGGGGGGTGGGGCCCCCCAGAACTTTAAAATGCCCGGAAAAATAGGGTTTTGAGGGTAAATTTTGAAGAATTTTTCCGGCTACGCTGGATTTTTTACCCATTTTCATGCATTTTTACTTATTTTAAGCTTAAATTTAAGTTAAAAATAGTTATTTTTTAGCTCAGCAGCAAAAAAGCTATTTTTAGACATTGTTTGAAAAATTTTTCTTCCCCCCCCCAAGAAATCCGAGCAACCCCCCCCCCAGACCTGAGGGGGAGGGGGAACCCCCCAGACTTCCCCCCCCCCAGAAATTTTTGTCTAGGAAAAAGCCAGTGTGGTACTAAACATCATCCGTCGTGATGTCGACCAGGCTTTGATGCTTTTTCTGGCAACTTGTTTGAGTTGTTTTCGAACAACCTTACGGGACCCGTTTCCTGAATAACATTTTTGTGCCTTCGGGTGTTGATCACCACATTACGATGTCTAGTGCAGCATAACAACAATAGAATACGGATTATGAAACTTTCAGGATACAAAAGTAGGATACAAAACAAACACTGTATTACACTCTACACACTTTGAAACGGTACTCAACGACTTTATTTTTTCGCTTTTAGGTATGAGTCAGGATTTGTGAAAAAATGTTAACCTTTATTCAACTTATATTTCAATCTTTGTTATATTATTTTAGCTGTGGTCGGTGGTGCCGTGGTCGGGCTGCTGGGAGCCATTCTGCTGGTAATGTTCATTGTTTATCGAATGCGGAAAAAGGACGAAGGTAGCTATGCCTTGGACGAGCCGAAAGCCCCCTCCACCTATCCCTATACCTATCATAAGGCACCTCCTCGTGAATTCTATGCCTAATTTGGACAGGGCTGATTTTTTGGACACTTTTCTGCCCCTTCCTGCTCCCCCCCCCCCGCAGTCTCTCCATTTTTGCGTTTTTTCTTGTACTCCTTTACAAGATTGTGATTCCTTCTTGCGATCATGGTACACGTGTCGTGTCCGGAGGATTCTTCTTGGCTTAGCCCTCTTCGTAGCCGGTTCGGTTTTTGTCTTGGTTTTCAGGCAGAATTTGTCAAAAATTCTGATACACTTAAAATTCTCCTCCAGCAAACACATGTATTGTAATGTCTTTGCGATGTTTATCCTCTAGCTCATTTAAATTTTTTTGGCTGGATTTCACTTGGATGGATCCGTACTCCAAATTTCCTCGCTAAAGGCAGTATATATTTGAAAATTTTGTGCGTATATAAATTATGACATTCTTCTTCAAATTCTAAATTTATTCTTTTTTGGATTTTAAAAAGATATCGTCATTTCCTCAGCTCATGCCAAGAACTGCGTAGATTGAGTGAGTGTTTAACAGTATTTATGTTTTTTCAGGTTTTAGTGGTAATCTCAGATTATGTGCATTGCATAATGTTTTTTATTTTTTAATGTTTGCATGCTGTGGTTGTTACATAATACTGCTTGCAGTGGCTTTTTAAGTTAGTATTATTTGAAAAGCTCCCCTACACTTTCGTGTTTTCAGTTTAATTTTATTTTTAATTTCGAAATTTTAATATTAAAGTTTATATGGTCTGAACATTTTAAATTTATAAAATAATGCTTATGCGGCTTCATTCAAATTTAACAGCTCCCGTTGCAAGAAATGGCCAATCATCTGAAATGTTCCATTTTTCTGGGACCTTTCGTTTTCCGGGAACGCCCAGAAAGACCCGCTGATTTCTTTTTTGTTAGAACTGTGTGCAATTGTCTTTCTTTTGTGTTGATAATGTTGTTTGTTGTTGCATCCATTTTCTTGTTGTTTTTATTGCTGACTTACACTGTCACAAAATGTGAATGGTGCTATGCTTATCATAATTACGTACGTACGTAGTATTTAACAGTTTTAGCAACACTTCATCTTAACGTTCTTTTGTACAGTTTTCGTAACTAATTGTTGATGTCGTGATGCTTCTTGTTGCTCTATTGTCCTTTTGCTTTTGTTCTTTTCTACATTTTTATAGTCTTCATCGTTTTGAAATTTTATATTAAGGATCTAGTTTTATCTCTTTTCGTAACAGAGTTTACGAATTAACAAACGAACAGCTTACAAATTATGTGTTGCATCTAAGTGCCGTTAGTCTTGCAATTACAGAAAAGTTCGTAGCTACTGCTCTCCGATTATATGTTAATTTTTGCTTATTATGCTTGTTTTGGCTTCATTTTACTTGTTGCTGCTTTTTCAGTTTGTATTCATACGATTTCTTACTGTTAAATTTTTCTACGTATGTTTTTCTTTTCTGCTAATATCCTTAGAAGTAGATGCTTTTTCGTTCAAAAAAGTGGCATATTATGTTCTCTGGTTTTTCATAATTTTTGCCATGTTTTTGCTTGTACGCAAACGCAGCTTTGTTTCAACCATGCCTTTGTAATATTTTTCTGTATTTGTAACGTGTGCATTTTTTGAAGTATGTATTTTGGTCTTAAACTGTATCTGGGAATATTCTTGTTACGTAAAAACTTTTGTTTATTTATGTGACGTGCACGTGACGTAGTTCTGTTGATTGATTCTGTTTGTTACTCGAGGCAGAAAATCTGCTTACGAAAAATTCTTTATTATTTAACATTGACTAACTGCTGGTGTGTAAAAACAGTAAAAAAACTATTTTCAAAAAATGAAACGAAATGACGAACACATCGAAGATTACGTAATATTACAGCTTTAGCTAGGTTGTGTTACGTATTCCGAATCCTAGTAGTAAATTTTTTGACATATGGGTGGGTGCTTGACCTTGAGTTTGTTTTTGTTGTGACGTGCGGTCTGGTCTTTTTTTATCTTTTATAGCTTCCGTGTTATTTTACATTTTATTTTACATCAGACAGTATTATGAAGTTTCGCCGAATTTGCAACTGCTAACACTTTCACAGATTAATAACATTAGTTTAGCATGTTTTAAATTGTTTGTGTATGATGCTTTTTCAGTTTCAATATTTTTATTTTGTGGAAATCTTGCACATGTTTTATTCTGTTTTATCGAATGGAAAGATTACTATTGTTTGTATTCTCTTAACTATAATTATGTAAGTGTTTGTTTTCACTGATGTCATGCTTCTTTCTTATTTCTACTGCTGTAGCATAATTCCACTGTTGTTTTCTTTCATTGTAAAATCAGAATTGTATGTGTATGGAGCATCTATAGACCGCTATAATTTGTTTTCTCTAGCCTTTTATACTGCCATGCGTGTCTTTTGTTAGCAGTGTTGCCGGCCTATAAAATTATGTAGTTTTAAACTTTTACTTACTGCAGATTTTGAAAAAATGGGATGCCACACCACTTTTCGTTTGAGACCTGAAAAACGGTTCGTGTCGGATTTGGGTTGAACACACGACCAGGTAGATTTTTGTAAGACAGGTTTCTTTAGTGCTAAAAATTCGGACTTTGGAAATCGAAATTTTAAGATCTTGGAATTCGCAAAACGTGAAAAATTATAAATTTTGAATGTTTAGTTTCTTTCTTTCCCAGACTTTGGCAGCACTGGACTATTTCTGTCTTCCGTTGTTAATGCGCAGGTAACTTGTACTTTTTTGTAAAATAGATTTGCATTTTTAGGTACGTTGTGTTCGGCTTCTTACAATTGTGTACTTTGACTTAAGCTTGACCCTCCATTATTTTTGACCTTACCTTACAGTTTATCGGTGCATATACGTTTTAGGACACTATTGTATTTCGTCCCCACTAGGATTGTAGTATGCATTATTTCAAAGAAATTTTTCTTATTTGCCATCTTTTCATCACCTACTAAAATTTGTAACCTTTGGTTGTGGTAAATTTGACTTACTAAGAACTTTCGACTATTTCGTGTTTCGCGAGATTTTGTTGTCTTCGTTTGAATTATTTAGCCTGTAATATTTATTCCCTGACAGTTTTAGGTTAATATTTATGCTCTAACAGTTTTAGGTTTTTCTGTCTTTCTTGTTTGTTTTGTGATTTCTGCGTTATGTATTTTCGTCTGTTTTTGCATTATAATGGTAGATCTAACGTAGTGAGTGTGCAGGTTGTGCAAAGTCTATGATAATAATATCTTTTATGATTTTCAGTTGTTTTAAGTTTGGTTTTTTCCTCTGTGTAACAAGTTTGGGATTGAAGTTGTTTGGAATGTAATAAATATGACTAATAAAATAATTCTGGTTTTGGCTTTGTGGTTGTTTGGAAATCCTTGTCTAAGCACTTTCGGTTTGGACATTTTTAAGATTCCCACTGATGATGACTGCAGTACGTTCCGATAAAGTAGGGTTAACCGGACATAGTCTAAGCATAGCATGTACCTGCTTATGTAAGACGTAGGTAATGTTAAAGCGAAACTTTTTATCGCCGTCACCTGTGGAGTAGGCCTAGGCTTGACATTTTAGCGAAGGGCCCCTCAGGTTTTAGCCTTCCTCTGGGATATGGGGCGGATCTGAAAATTGGATTGAACCACATTGGATATCCTCCACGGTGGTGCAGGCACCGACACCCCATGTCCTGTGGCAGAACGGAGGCATCTGCTGGGGTAAACCTTTAACTTACCTGTAGAGGGGGTCTTCAGATTTGTTGTAAAAACGAAAGCATGGGGATACGCTCTCGAAAATGTCTGGATTTAGGCTACATCAAGAATATGAGGTAAATGCGGGCTAGCAGGCGGATCCACGAAGGATATAAGCATTAATCATAGGTAGTGAAATAATGAAAAACGTCTGCCTGCAGTCACAGCGCCCATAGGCTCCTGTTTCGGACGAAGGTTTTGCCTTAGTGACTACAGGCAGGCGTTTTTCATTATTTCACTATGGATTTAGGCTACACATAGACTAACAAAGAAATGTAATCTCTGGTGAAGCCAAAAAGTTTTGAAATTTTGGCTAACATTTCGGCACCCTAAAATCGGGGACTGGCAGTCTATGTCATGAGGTGATTTCGGGAGAGCAGTCAATTTGGGGAGGGGGCTCCCGTCGGCCCCCCTTACACTGGACAGTAGAGAATATGTTCGTGATGTCGTTTCCGCGATTCGTGTCCATCCTAGCATAAAACTTAGTCGGGCCAACCTCCATTTCCTGGGATCGTACTGCGACGAATGACGAAAATCAGGCCAGAAATTAGTAAAAAATGAAGATTTTAAGAAATCGCTAAAATTTATCAAAAAATGCAATTTTAGGTAAAAATTGCTGAGGTGTGTACCCTTTTTTTCCTTCTGGACGGTAGGGTCTACGCCTTTTTTCTGTTTGCTGAGGTGGTTTACTAATTTTTGTCGATCTGGGGGTCCTTCGTTATCCTATGGCCAACACTGAAAATTGTGTCTTGAGTATAAATTTGACTACTTGACAGACAACTGTTGAGGTAGCTCACTTTCCATGCCATTCGGTTGTGATTTCTGAGAAAAGTATACTATGGCCGACAGCTTTCCTTATCTCCGGTCGCTAATTTAGATCAGAGTTGGAAGTGGGTTGCGATTTTATAATCCGCCATGCGCTGACCTCTGACCCACGACCCGCTAAGGCTTTGCCAACACCTAAGCGTCAAACAAAAAAGTTGTGCTAAAATTAAAGCAATTGCTGCATTATAGTACGACCGAAAATGTGTACAAAATTTGACCGTTAATAGCAGATTAATCTTTGGAGTAAACCCCGACACTGTGTATATTTTTCGGAGTATATATTCTTTAGGAAATCGAGAGTTCGAAGTCCTGAAACATGCGGAATTGCTGGTTTCATTCACGGAAACTCTAAAATTTTTAGTTTTGCTTCCAATTTTTATCGCATTTAAAATTTTACTTCTACAGTCGACTAAAGCTGCGACTGCGTATTCTGTATCCGACTGCATATTCTTACGTTTTCAAGCTTTTCGCGAAAAAGGCACCCAGTTGTCGAATTGCGGGTTTTAAAAATTTCCGGATTTTCAAAACTTTCTCCAATACCCAGATGATGGGTATTCGAAAACTCTTAATGAGCTGAACAGCTTCTGTAATAGAACGGACACTTGAAAATGTAATCAATTCCCTGAATTCGCGAAAGCGGATTTTCCGGATTTCAAAAAATTTCTGCCACAATATATTATAGGTATCATTCGAATGCTCTTTGTAATAGAATAGAGTCAACTCGCAGAAATGCGCCTACTTCTTGGAATTCACGAAAAACTCCCTAGCTAGAGTTAAATCCGGCTTTCGCCAATTCCGGGAATTAGGTGCCTTTTTAGGTGTTCGTTCTATTATAAGATTTGTACAGCTCATCAAGAGTATATTCGAATGATAATCTTTGGAGATGGAGTTACTGTGGAGTATTAGCAAATCTTTTTAAAATCCCGGAACATCCTATTTTCGCGATTTCCGGGGATTGAATGCCTTTTCAAGTGCTCGTTCTATTACAAAAGTTGTTGGGTTCTAATACAAAAGTATTAGTTACCCATCTCGTGAGTATTAGAGAAAATTTTTTAAATCCGGAAATATTGAAAACCCGGAATTTCGGAAATTGGGTGTATTTTCGGAATTTGGCGATTGGTCTCCAGGAGTTGGCAGCTGAACTAGTGAGACTAGTGCTTTTTCTAGGCAAACAAAATGGGGAAGTACCCCTACCCCTAGTGGCAAGGGGGGGGAGCAAGAATGTGGGGAATGACAGTGCCCAAAAAAGCTTAAAACATTGTAATAACTCACCTTTTTCTACTTGTACTGCTATTACTAAGCTGATGTTAAAAATTACTCAGAAATTCAGTGTCCGTATTAAAATGGACGATTTAAGACCAGCTGGTGAAGCTGAAAAATTTTGAAATTTTCAGCAAAAAGCCGAGACATTTCGCATTTTCTGGGCAACTCTTACTGAGTGGGGTAGAAAGCATTGAAACGTGGGAGAAACACGGCAGAGGATAACTCCAAAAGTAGCTTGGCGCCCCCTCGCCCCCTATCGTCTCTCCCCAGTATAAATCCCAGGAGACTGACTGTAAGCTTGCTTGAAGGACTTTATATCCAAACTGAAATCATAACTGAGTAATGCGTTATGCACTGTTGCGCTGAGTGATTCCGTGTTTTGGTACTGTTGTAGATCGAAAAGTCCAATCATCAGTGTTGTATCCATCAACAAGTCATCACCGAGTTCAGAGTAATGTCAGCTTCTGAGACAGTTGATTTGGTTGCTGATTCGCAGCAGGCTGATGCCGATGCTGCCTATCAGGAAACCGATCCGGCAATTCCCGACAACCCGGGAGAAGTATCGAAAATCGTCACTGAACCCGAAGAAGATCCAACGGAGGCGACGGAAAGTCTCAGCTTTAAGTCTACGTCAAGGGTCACTCGAGACGGCATCTCGGGTCTGCCCGAGGAACAGCTGCACTCGGTTCTGGCCACTCAGGCTCCCCGCCTGTTGACCTATGACGGTGACCTGGTGGCCCCGCTCCGGTCCTCCGTTTGGGCTGGGCTGGTCCGTGAGATCCGCTGTCGAATCCCAAGTCGTAGCCTGCGGCAGGCCGTCAGCGCAGCGTCACTGCGAGCCTATGTGATCCGCAATCTGCCACAGCTGAAGCCTCGGTTCCAGTGGATCATGGGAAAACGCCTGCAGGGCCTGGGAGCGTCGAAATCGCGCGTCGTCAATACTGCTGACGAGGGTGATGATTTTGATGAATACGAAGACGAAGAAGAAGAAGAAGAAGATTGGTTGGAAGAGAGTTATGATGACGATGAAACGGAGGATCATGATCACGTGATCAGAGAATCGCCAGAAATGAGGAGCAGCATCGATCGCTCTCCCAGAGAAGCGGCGGTCGCTAACGACTATACGGAGCTGGACGAAATCCTGGAAGGGCTGCGAATTCGTCCAGATCCGAAGGATATCGTCCGTCTGGGCTTCAGCTGGCCGGAATGGCAGCAGCTGGAACCAGAGGAGATTCAAATTCGAAGTCGCAGTCAGCGGAAAAGGCTGGGCCGCCGGCGGATGCGACTGCCACGCGGCTGGACCGATCTGGTGGCCCAGAAGACCTGGGATAGTTCGGATCGCCTCTGTGGTATCCTGTTTCGAAAGCACCGGGTTTGCATTCGACCCGACGCCCTGTGCTACGTTCAGGCCTATGCCTGGTGTAAGCAGTGCGGCTGTGACATCATGTACTACCTGAAATCGCAACCGGTACCGCCCTCAGACCCTAGGCTTCTTCAGGACAATAGTGTTCCCTACGTTTGGATGTGGTGCATTTTTGATGGCTATATTGCTCAGCGCCATGCGGACGGAGCCTATAAGCGACCCCTGCGAGGCCCCCTAAGGGAGAAGATTGCTCGCGAGCTGTTCAACTCGAAAAAGTCGGCTCTCCAAATTCTGCGGGAGAATAAGCTGAAGCAGCCGATAACCCAGGAAATCCTGCGAACAGCCAAATACGAATATAGCCTGAAACAGAAGGGTCTGACTCCGCGTCAGGCGGCCAAAAAACGAAAATCGGACCAGCTTGCGGCTGCTATCCGGAATAGTCGCAAACAGTCCCATCCGAGTGCTGACTGTGGCTCCCTCTACGAATTGCGCCGTCCGTTGGCCTCGGGTGCGGATTCGGATCCCACCCCGTCCTCCCTGTCCCCCGAAAAAACTGTGAGGGTCAGTCTTCCCTCAATTTCCTCAGCTTTTCGTGTTTCCTCCGAGTCCAGCCCTCCATCTGCCGTGAAGGCGGGCGCTAGGCCCACTGTCTCCGTTCGAGTTGGAAGACGGTTACGAATTGCTGACAACAGCGTTTCGGCGCAAAAGAAGCAGAAGCTTGATGCAACCGACTGTCCAAGCCATGAGGACGATATTGTTCCGGATCATCTGTACGCGGAAAGAGCTGGCGAATCAGCAAACTCGGACTCGGACTCTGCTGCGAATCGGAATTTACCGGAATTCGCCAACCGGATTCTGGTTCCGGCGGACGAGCCCGTTCCAGATCCGATGGTTTATGGACCTATTTTGCGAAACGGGAAGCTGAGTGGTGAATTTTTGCACGAAACCGAAGGACCGCTAAGGCTAGAGTGTACCTCAGCCTTTGACTGTGTTGCACATTCGTTGGCTCATGCTGTCCGGGAGTCGCCTCGATACCAGCGAACTCTGGGCAAAGCCGCAGCTACCACAGCTAGTCATTCCATATTCAATTTCAGCGTCCGGTTAGCTCAGAAAAGTTCAGAGGAACTCGGTGACTTTGATTCAGATCGTCTGCAAATTTTGTTGCAAACTTTTCCAACAGAAATTGCACACTCGCTGTCTGCAGAATTTGAGGGTGGCACAAAGACTGTCCGTTGTGCCAAACCGATTTTGCTGGTCGCCAGCCAACTGCTAGCGGGTCTGCCCAGTTCAACGGAGCGGAAAATGTGCAGTTCCCCCTTTTGTCCCCAACGTCGTCTCGTCCTGCCCTGGGCAGTTCTCACGGTTTCCCCCTGCCTACTGGATTCGCCCACTGCCCTCAGTAGGGCAGTATTTGAGCTGGACCAGAATTTGCCCTGCGGCCAGCCCCTGATTCCCACGGCTGCCGTGCCTTCCGGCTATTTCCGGATCGATGATGATGGGAGGCGATTTTGCCTAGGCCGAATTGGTCGCAGTCGGGAACTGGCCGATCATATCTGGCTGAATCTGGTGGCAAAGGTGGAACCGGGATCTGTGGAGGAGTTGCCGTTTGTGGCGGCCAATCTGAATCATCGAACCCTGGATTCGATTCCTGATCGACTGACCGGTCCAGCTGGGAAATCGTGGGACCTGCGCGCTGTGATTGAATGGAGACCTGGCGACTCAGAAGAGACTGAGCGAACCCTTGGTCACTATCTGGTCAATTGTCGCCGTTCTGGGACGGTTAAGGAGGCCTGGATTGAGATCAGTGACCTGGCCGCCAGTGGTCCTTCTGCGATTTCTGGTCAGAAGGAAGTCAGTGCTGTAATGTTGCTGTATACTGTATGAGATTTGTTGTACTGTTTTCCATTTGTGAGTGTTTGTTACGGTTCGGTTAGTGTATAATTGGTACTGAAAGTGTTGACGTATTTGTGTCGTTTTCCAATATTTTTGCCGAGGGAAACTTTTCATGAAACATAAAAGAAACGTTTTTAATTTGATCGAAATGGATTTGTTACCCTTGTAGCGCTTCTACCAAGGGAGGAGGCATTAGGCACCCTATACCCTTCTGGGTTTTCTCTAGGCTAAACAACTGGGGTAGGGGAGACTGGATAGAAAAGTGGGGTGGAATAAAATGAGCTACAATTGCTAAAAATACGGTAAAGCTTGGTAAATACTGATATATACAAATATTACTGTTGTAACCAAGCTAAAAATGCTCAAAATTCAAGTTTTAGTACCAATATAGACGATTTTAGGTCAAAGAATTCTGACAAACCCATAGACTTTTTGAAACTTTTGAAGGAAATTCTCTAAAATTTTGTTGTGGGCACCTTATAGTGAGTGGAGGGGAAGCCAAAAGAACGAGTGGTGTGGAGGAAAGGGTCAAGTGAGAGAACCCATGACGTGGGGGGCCCCAACCTCCCTCCATACGAAAGAAAAACCTCCCAGCTCTTGAAATCAGCACCTAGGAGAGAAAGCAAAAGAGAAGTTCAACTTTTCACTCATTATCGAAAGTAAAGAGTTGACCCGACTGGGGATCAAACCACGGTCCTTCCGCACTGCAGTCAAATGTGTTTTCACAGCACCACCGAGCCATCGGCTGGTCTCCCATATCAGGCTTATCCGTGCTTTCCTATGCCTGCTTCCCTTAGGTCTGAGTAAAATTAGTTGCTTTAGCTCATACTGTCCTTATAGTTTAGTATTTATGTCCCGTGTTGTTGAGTACCTTTGTAGTAATGTACGTAAATGTCTAATTATTCCAAATCTCCAGGTGTATATTACCTTTCTCTTCTACGACAAATGACGGGGCAACAGCTAAATTTTTAATGACGTTGCTATGCTTTTATTCATTCTTGTATTTGTCTTTGCATTGAACTTTTTGTGAAAGATATTTTTGAATTGTTATATTGAGATTCTTTGGTTAGCTTGTGACTGTTGTCAGCTTGCATATTAAACAAATTTGTTGCTGTTTAATTTTAATAGGCATACAGTACCGTCTCCCCTTTGGAAGGGGTCTTAAAACTGCCAATTGACCTAGGTTTGTTGATCTGGATACGTTTTACACCACGCGAAACCTAGCATGGTTTATGTTCTATAGTCAGAATTTCATTAGTCAGAAACTAACTTTTCCAAGTTTCATTGTTCAGAATTTAGGGGACGAAGTGATAATTCAAGTGAAGCTAGATTTAGGGTTCTAACTTTGTGAAGGGCGCTCTTATTCACGTAATAATTTCAAGGGCTACTAAACCTAGGACCCCAAAGTGGTTGACCAGTAGAAGTTACGCTGAGTCCTTAAACATGCTTCAGCTAAAGTTAGTTCTATTACTGCGAATTGATGGGCACCATTTACAAACTTTTCCATAAACATTTTTGTGCTTGTTCTAACCATAATAAATTATTGAAGTTAACCGTAGTAATTGTTCACTAAAGATTTTTCAAACATTTAAATGGAAATTTTTTTGATGTTTTAAAATATCAAAATTTAAATGTTTTAAAAGTATTTCCTGAACTTATGGCTCGTAGAACAGCAATAATTTCAGTATGGTTAAAGAGCACAAAAAGCTACAAAGTTAACGGAAAAGTTTGTTAATGGTGCCCATTAATTAACAGCATTATATTTATGCATGTAGGATTTTGCTGCGAAAGAAATCATGCTGACAAATTCATTTGAAGTACAATCCTTGTATTATTTTCAGTCTAAAAATTCGCATATTAATATTTCCGTAGATAAATATGCATTATGAGAACATTTTCCGCTGTCCATTGTTAGCTTTGATGGACGGGTAACAAAGCCCGCCTTCCCAGCCCCCTGTTGAATCGAAACACAATTGGCTATCTGCAAAAATAGACACTCTCATTTGCTAATCCTCACATACATAGTTTTATGGATAGCGTTGTTCGAACTTCGGAATGAGCATGCGGTGTAAATTTGATGCCAAACATTTCGATATTTCTATTGTCTAAAGTAGCAAGCAAGTTTGGTTTGGTAACTCCTTAAGCCCAGAGTAGGACATAGACACATTTTTCCTGACCGCAACCGCCCCGAGACCGCAGACATCTTGACCGCGACCGCAGTTCGCAGGCTAATTTTGTGACCGCAAAATTTCGAGTTATTAACCTTTAATTCTAAGCAAAAACCCACTTATTAAGATGTTTTCAATGTTTATACAGCCACCTCACCGCAGTCGGTATATATTCCGTTTAGTGCTGGTGCAGCTTAGATATTATACTGACCCCTTTTCTTTAACTTTAGGGTTGAGGCTACCGGTTCCAAACGGCAGCATATATACTATTAACACCCTTAACGCGCTGGTTTTCCTCCCTTCGAGTATTTTTAACGTTTAATATTAATCTAATTTTATATGTCATTAGAATAGTTTATATATTTTCGTGTTGCTTAGGTTTAGCCAATTAGAAACGATCTCATTTAGCTTCTAAATGTACATAGTAAATTCCTGCTTTTTGATTATCACGAAGCCTTAATAATTAATGTTCATGTTCGTATCAACTGTCACTTGAACAAAATGGTGGTGCAAATTATAGAAAAGATTCGATAGTGGTCGCGGACTGCATAAACTTGAAAATTTAAAACTTTGTATTTTGCTGGTAGCTCATTGAAATGAATAGAAACCCATAAAATCAAGAACCTTGGAAAATTAAAATCAGACAAAAAGGGGATAAACAAATTTAAAACTCGAAACTCCAGTAAGGATTGACAGTAGTTCAAACATCCAAAACATTTTAGCAAAACAGAACAAAATAACCAGCAAATGTGAAGCTGATAATTCGTCCAACGACTACATATTGCAAACGAAGGAAAAAATCGGAAAAAATTTGTATTGTTAGTACTAATTGGCCTAAATTACCCTAAATTACTATTTGATAGAAATTTGAGGTCATTGCGGCAGAGTTGGAAGTGGGTAGCGGGTACCCACGGGTACCCGCGAGTAATAGAGATTTTGCTACCCACAGGCTACCCGCGTGGGTAGTTGCGGATATCTCTTGTTGATGTAGTCACTAAAATTCAAGGAATTTTATTGAAAAATGTTCGAAAAAATAGGTTTCATGTTTGGTGATTTAAAAAAATCGCTGATTTTCGCTGAGTGCCCTTCTCCACGATTATTAATCTCAGTTAAAATGGGCGTTTGTCTAAACTTGTTCTATTAGGTTAATCCAGAAAAGTAATCATAAGTCTTTCTTTTTTGTAGAGCATTCTGCTTGTATTTCTCGCTTTCAGTAAGCAGACGTACTAAATAGCTCAGCATAGAGACTGCTGTTCGTGCCGTTTTTCAAAGCTTAAATACCTTGATTGTATGCGTTCCTTTAGTGAATGGTACATATATAAGGTCAACCATTGTTCGAAACTGGAAATGTTTGCTCAAGAAATTCTTCAATTCGAAACTGGGAATGTTTGCTCAAAAAATTTGACAAACTAATATTATATATAGGTAGGTATTCTAGAAAAATCCTGATGACTAAACTATTATCATAATCCGTTAGGTAGTAACAAACAGTATTTTAGTAGGGGACTTATATATAATTTCGCTTTGTTTTTATTATTCAGAACGTAATAGCTCGTGGTAAGTTTTTGGAATCAATCCGAAATCCGCAAACATCCGCAAAGCTCAACCGTTAAAATCCTCTCTTCTAATTCAATCTTCTAATCAACGTTCACAGGTGGACATGGAAGAATTACCCATCCTCTCTGCAAATTCCTACAGAATAGTTATCAAAATTGCTCTCACAGGCGGTAAAAAATTCGGCTACAAGGGGCATGAAAATTGCTCAAAGAAAGAAAGTTTCCAGACTCACATTTCTGAAGATTATCCGGCTTCGCCTGATCTTTTTACTAAAAAATCGTCTACGCAATGGTATTTTTATTAAAAATCGCTAAAAAATTAAATTTGTAGTTATAATTTAGAAAAATTGGTGAAAATAGTGGAATTTTATTTTAACGTCGCTGGCTAAACGTATCCAAAGGCCTCTGTCCTCTACCCGGCCAAATGCGCTTTCGACAGCCGAACAATACATAATTTTCAGCAAATTCAAAACCTGTTGTTGTTGGACCAACATTAATTTTTATTAGTCGAGATGCACCGAGGCCGGGTCCGAGGCCGGGACCTGAAAATTGGAAGTACACCGGTTTGCACCAACCAATATAAGCTCGAGGTTGAGATTACCTTGAGCTTAGCTCGAGATTAGCTTGAGGTTATGTGCAAGAGCGTTGCACCAACAAAAGTTTGAGATTAACTCAACCTCGAGCTAATCTCGAGCGTCTAAATTTCGATCCTGGTCAAGAGTAGGATTGACACTATTTCTGACCAGTTTTACAGCAAAATATATAACCGCGTTGAACAACGCATATAATTTGAATTCTCAAATTTGAATGCCCAGTTACAGGAATCTGCAACAGTTAGCAATAACTCCGCAGAAATTAGACAACGTAATTTCTAAGTGTTGTTTTGTAAATGTTCTTATCATTCACAAAAACATTAATTCTAACCGCTGTCTTCGTGCTCGTAAACTTGAACTGTAGGAGGTAGCAGTCGTCGTCGCAACTGCAGACATTTGGAAGCAATCATAATCCTCATTGTTAAACGAATTAGTGCAATTGTAATGTGTAAAGTAAAAGAATAGTTCAAAAATGCTGCTAGCTTTTGATTGGCCCTATCACTTAGCACGTGACTCTTTAACAGCATTGCATTGGATAACCCACAAGTTAGAGTTTAGCTGGAGCTTAGCTCCAGCTTGACTAATCTGTAACAGAAATCAGTTGGTGCAAGAGATAACCTCGAGGTTGTAGTTAGAGATAAGCTCAAGCTTACCCGATCTTGAGTTCGAGATTAGCTCCAGCTTAAGCTTGAGCTAATCTCGAAGTTGGTGCAAACGGCCGTAAATAGGAGAATTTTCAAAAAATTACAAATGTTTGGTCCCGGCAGGCACCGGTGCTTAACCACCGAGGCTGGCATCGGTGCCCAAGCCCTGGTGCATCCCTAATTAAATGTATAGAAGTTTAAATTTTTAAACTTTTTGAAAAAGTTTTGGTACTTTTTTGAAAACTTCAGCAATTTGGATGAATTTCCATATTTCGGGAACACAACTCAATACTATTAGGTAAAGTATGTGGGTTAGAAATTTTAATTAAATAAAAGTTTATTTTACACTATTGGCATTTTTTAATAAATTTAATGGCATAGTAATCATATATATATCATTCGAAAAATTTTGCGGGTATCTCGCGGGTATCAGTTGGCTGCGGGCCGCGGGTAGCGGGGCGGGGCGGGGCGGGTACCAGCTTGCGGGTAGCGGGGCGGGGCGGGTCGCCAAAAAGGTACCCGCTTCCAACTCTGCATTGCGGTCAAGAAAATTTGCCAGCGTCCGCGAAATCTAAAAATTATGTGGGACAGTGGGATGGGTGATTGCTGCAGCAAATCGGGCCAAGAGCTTCTAATAAGATGACCATTCTTAATGTATTAATCCAAGAGTACATAATAGGAAGAGTGAAAAACTCTTACACTAGCATGTACAAATCATGCTAGGTATGCTCGGTTCAGTAACTCCCCCCCCCCCCGGTAACTTCCGGGGGGGTCCCACTTTGCACTGATTACATGCTTTCATATAAGCGTGTCTGCTCGCTGTTTGGCCTATTAGCCTAAGGCTTATGGTCGGTAATTTGTTAGTTTTTTTGCAAGCGGTTCAGCATCATTGTGGTTCATCTTGTGAACCGAAAGATGCTGCTCTCCGCGGACTATACAGATGTCAAGAAGCGGAGAAGCGAAGACCAAGGATAGAAAACTTGGTCCCCAAACCAAACTGCCGTGCGGTTATTGCAGTCACTTCCTAGGCAACGGTAGTTGTCCTTTCCGACTACCGTTGCCCCCCGCTTGACAACAGTGACGAAGATGGCTGAAAACTAGTTGGCTTGCTCGTAAGCCTTGGGTAAAAAATAGGGCTGCAGAAAAGAGGTAGGTGGGAAAGCGAGCGCTCAGGGAAGAAAGAATGAAAAGTTAATTTTTTAGTTATTTTTTTTTTTTGAGAAGGGCCTAGCAACAGCGGCACACATTGTGGCCATTACGTTGCTGCTCTCCGCAGACCGTTTAAAAATACGGACAAAGAGGCGGAGAAGCGAAGGTCAAGGACAGAAACATGACCCCCAAGCCAAATCAGACGTACGGTTATTTCAGTTGCACCCAGGTCAACAATGGTTGTCCTGCCAACCACTGTTGACCCCCGCATGTCAAGCACAACTAAGATGGCTGAAGACTAACAAAGCTTGCTCGACAGCTTAGGATAAAAAAGAAAAGGCTGCAGAAAGGGATTCGGAAGGGATAGGCGAGCTCTTAGATAGGAAAGATATGAAAAGTCCGTATTTCTAAAAACGTGTAGGAAATGCGTATATCATGAAATTAGAATTTAATACTAAATACTTTTAATTTCTTCGAAGAAGAATAAAGTTATTGCAAACATGTAAGTTGAACTGATTCTGCCGAAGGAGACACGGGAACAGACACAGAAGGACCTTTTTCACCCGCCATGCCTGTTCCCGATCCCACCCAACAGACTCAGCACTGCTATTAAAGACTGCCTGAAAAACTTGCTCAATGCTAACTTACTCGCTGAACTAGGTATTGCATTTACTGAAAATTTATATAATGTTTTTTTTATTTGTCAATTCTCACGTTTGATTGCGATGCAGAGACAGGCATGTACCTTATTCACCTGCCATAATCCTATCTCTGCTCCCAAAGAAATAACAGAAATACCTACTAGGCAAAAGTCAAGAAAGCAGGCACGGTGCACTTTGCTGCTTTCTTATCCAATTAACTAGATTGTTATGTTATTCAAGACTGTCGTGACCAAATAACAACCCTAGTTTTGATGACTGAAAAAAGTAGTAAACTTAGCTGATGATTGGAGATGATGAATCGACCGATTCTTTCCTTCTCTGTCCTACTCAGGCCTGATTGCCCAACGCACAGGAGAATGCCTTTACGACTGACTTCCAACTGAAATTACAGTAATGTGATGCAGCATCATTAATTGCTGTATAATTGAATAGCTTGGTCTTATTAGGGTGCGCTATTGCTAATCTCAGTTTTCCGAAATTCGGATCTACTACGTTTGATAACACACTAGCATATCAGTTTGTTGTTACGTGTTGCTCGATTATTCGTTTTATTTTTGTTTTGTTCCGCTTTGGAAACAGTTCCAAAACTTGTTTCCCTTAATTTAAAGTGGCACCTACTGAACGTGGCGAACCATGCTATTTAAATATCCACCTTAAACCTTAAATTCTGAAACATTAACATAAAACGGAAACTTATCTTTTTTGAAGCCACCACCTCCTCCACGTGGTTGATGAGATCTCAATTTATATGTTTGGAAAAAGTTCTTTTAGTTATTTTAATTAAATTATAACTTCCTTGGGCGTGACTGAAATAACCGTATGGTAGTTCTGCTTGGGGATCATGTTTCTGTCCATGATCTTCGTCTTTCCGCCTCTTGACTGCGGTCTGCGGAGAGCACCACTGACGGGCCACGTCGTGTGCCTACAAGTGGATGAGCCCAAACAAAAAAACTAACTTTAATTAGCTTAATGCAATTAAAAAACTAATTCGACAACTTTGTAGTATTTTTCTGCTCTTTTCAATGATATAAAAATTGTTGCATAATACAACATTCGAAGGAATGTAATCTGCAACAATTCTTTGAAAAGCTGAAAATGCTACAAAGTTGTCGAATTAGTTTTTAATTGCATTTAGCCAATTAAAGTTATAATTAATTAATTAAAATTACTAATAAATTCCCTACCGTAAGCCTCAGGCTAATGGGCCAATCAGCGAGCAGACACACGCTTACATGAAAGCATGTAAGTAGTGCAAAGTGGGACCCCCCAGAAGTTATCGGGTGGGGGGGGGTCCCGAGTTATCTAGCATGATTTGTGTACATGCTAGTGTAAGAGTTTCTTACTCTTACTATTATGTACTCTTGATTTGTAATATACTCAAAACTTTAAGGTGAAGTCTCGGGGGGGTTCTCATGTGTAAACAAAATAAGATACAAGTAAGCTGGATTTTGTAAAATTAGACTTTCAACAATTTAATTACTATGACGAGCTAGGAAAATCGTACCACAATATTCTTGATATGACTTTGATCGTGGAACTACATTCCTCTTTTTAAAGATATAAAATTGATTTCGGTTCAAGCCATCTGTTGTAAATAGTAAATGTTTTGAAAAATTTATGGGACCCTTTCATTTTCGTGGAAAATTATATCTTCCGATTTATGAAAGATTTCTGAACATAAACATAATTTTCAGGGCATGGGGTAGTGTTTGAGGCCGGCCGGGGTTTCACCGGCCGGCCGCCGGCCGGCTGCCGGCCGGCCGATTGCCGGCCAGCCCGGCCGAGCCCATCGGCCGGCCGGCCGGTAAGCCGGCCGGCCGGCCGGCGGCCGGTGAGCCCGTAGGCCGGCCGGCCGGCCGGCTGCCGGCCTAAAGCAATTTGCAGTGCAGTAGTATAACTTGTAAGATATTTATTTTCGAATGTTATCTTAGAAAAATAGCACAGCATAGCATAGAAAATTAGCTAGATAACTAGATAACTAGATTTGGAGTTCATTTTACGGTTAGTTTCTCTATTTTGTAAATTTCTGATTGGAGATTTGTATCCCAGCCGGCGGCCGGCCGGCCGGCCGGTCGGCCGTTAGCCGGCCGGCCTCAACGGGCGCCGGCCGGCCGGTGGCCGGCGGCCGGCCGGCGAGCAAAAGTCGTCGGCCGGCGGCCGGCCGCCGGCCGGCTTAGGCCGGCCGGCCTCAAACACTAGCATGGGGCCGGTGCACATATGCACAACACTACTCATGTGTAAACAAGATAACATCAATTTAATTACTATGGCGAGCTAGGGAAATCGTACCACAATAATCTTGATATGACTGTGATCGTGGAACTACCTCTTTTTAACGATATAAAATTGATTTCGGTTCAAGCAATCTGTTGCAAGTCCGGCAATATCGTAAATGTGTCACATCAAGGAAGTCCCCCCTAAGCAAAATTGGTCAAATTCAACAGCATACTGCTGACGACTGACACAGCTTTAGAGCTTAAGCCGCAAATCGTTGTAAAGCTGATGATGTGCTCTTATTTTGCTGTAGCTTTACAACTATAACGTTTTACTTGTAAGTTTATTTAAAATCGACCAAAACGGCAATTTTTTTCGAAATAAAATTTTATTGCGACAAGCTACAGCAAAATGGCGTAGAGCAATGGAAACAGCACGTCGTCAGCTTTCCAACGATGTGCAGCTTAAGCTCTGAAGCTTTGTCAGTCGTCATCAATATGCTAAAAACTGAAGCCAAAATGGGTGACTACGCATATTCCGGAGTTTCGCTAAAAACGCAAATCGCGATAAAAACTATTCGATATCGCGAAATTGACTAAAACTGTGAACTATTAGCGAAACGTAAATTTCGACCAAATGTTACTAGCTGCACGATCGGTAAACCTTCCAAAAGTCAGCAAACGGAATAGAACTGGAATTGGCTGTATCAGCCATAAGGAAGACAGAGGTCCCTCAAAATGCTCACGTAACCGTAAATCGCTACATTAAATTCACAATAGAAATTTAATCAAATAGCTGAGCAGACAGTTAAACGCAGTACAACAAATTAATCTTAAAATGTTGCTATGCAGCATCTGTGGCTGCAGGGGAAATTTCTTCCACTAAGGCCTCCACCAGATCATCTGTGGTGGGTCGCCAGCCTAGGAAATTCTCAATCAGAGCCCAAGGAGGCCTTTCGCCGCCATATCGCAGCAGTTCATTTCTAAATCGGAGCCCCGCTTCTCTGAAAAATAGAAGGAAATGTATAAATTATGGCACCAACTCACTAAATTAACACAAAAAATAACAATTAAAATTAACACTTTAATTAACATTAAACTTTCTTTCACTGCATCCCGAAGCCAGACTAGCATAAACTTGGGGTCTCTTGCGCAATTCCCCCCCCAGCCCTAACTTTTTATTTTTTTGACCAATAACTTTGAAATTTGGTGTGGGTGCATACTAGAGGCAGATGAATTCAAAAATTAAAAAATTTTAAAGTTTTAAAAAAATTTTAAAAATTTTAAAATTTTAGTTTCGTAAGGGGGGACCAAGGGGAACCAAAAAATTTTTTGAAAAAAATGTTGCTGAAAACTTGCAAACAGGGGTTTTCTGGGGCGCTGAGCACGAATCTGAAGTCCGTTTTTTGATTCAGCTTTTCGTTAGCTCAGGATAAGCCTACATCTTAAGCTTACAACTTTAGCTTATACTGAGCTAACGAAAAGCTGAATCGAATAACGGACTTCAGATTCGTGCTCAGCGCCCCAGAAAACCCCTGTTTGCAAGTTTTCAGCAACATTTTTTTCAAAAAATTTTTTGGTTCCCCTTGGTCCCCCCTTACGAAACTAAAATTTTAAAATTTTTAAAATTTTTTTAAAACTTTAAAATTTTTTAATTTTTGAATTCATCTGCCTCTACATAGTATGCACCCACACCAAATTTCAAAGTTATTGGTCAAAAAAATAAAAAGTTAGGGCTGGGGGGGGAATTGCGCAAGAGACCCTAAACTTGCCCACAGTTAATACACAGACAGACATAGACAAAACCAACCGAAGCGAAAGCATAGCATTGCATAATTCTATAACATCTACACTAAACCACCAGTACCTGGAATAGGGATTCTCCTTGAAGGCACTGCGCCAGATTAAAGCTGCCGTTGCATTGGCAATCAGGTAGGAGTAGTACTTTGCACCATAGATCACCAGATGAGAGAATCGATGATGCCATGCCTACAACAAAAATTTAATTATCATTTATATTTAATTAGTAGCCGACTAATTATTAGGCCGCAAAACTGTTTGTGTCCTAACTAGCGTACCACGATGCGAGTATCCATGTGTATAGTATTTAAGAATATGTATATACAGTTTAAACAACCAACTGGCAAGCAAACGGTATAATCTACGTATTTTAAAAGCCACGATTTTAGAATTACGCCCGGTCTGAAAGGCACATGTAATTTGAAAGTGAAGGCGCGTTGAAGCCCACACTTTACAATATACAGCAAAATCTCTTCTAGAAAAACACTACGTATATTCAAATCATTCAATGAACACACAAATGTCTGCATAATGCCATTTTTAGTCAACAATTCCCAAAATCCGAGCAGACCCTCATAAAACGTCACGACTTTAGCGCAACAAAATCACAAAAAACAGCAAATAAACAAACAAACAAACAAACAAACAACTAAAACAAACAGACCGTTCCCTCAGGAAAAGGCGGTCGTCCAGCAGTGACCTGATCATGTACAGTACGATACAGATCCGTTACGCTCTGGAGCCTGTTACAGTCTTCCTGGCGATTCATGTGGAGTCGCAGATCGAAGAGGGCATAGATCAGCTGCTGTTGGAGTTCGTGGGCCTGAAAACTGCGGGCAGACTGACAGAGACGCTGGAGATGGGCAGTGGGCAGGGGGGCGCCGCTCTCATAGTGGCGACAGAATCGTGACAGGACCTGAAAACAGAGTTACGATTCGATTAGATTACGGTCGGGCATGGCTGATCCTTCCCATTTCTTTTCTTATCTTCAGCTACGTCGGTGCTGGATACCTCCTGTCCTTAAATTATGCTACCGAGCGGCTGGACCTCTTCTGTTGCCCTATTCCGGATTCCCGCTTTGTGGTCTGCCTTGCTAAGACGTGTGCTGGGAGTGGAGATGGAGGTTCCCTACAGGGATACGCTCCCATTGCCGCAAGGAACAAGAAGAAGATAAACGCTAAATCTCAGAAAAGTGGGATATAGAGGACGGATGTGTTAGGTTAGACTTATTTTGAGCCAAGTTTATTGGACCGTGCATACCTGACATTTTTTTATGGTTTTGAAACACCCTAGAGAGGCGGAACTGTGGAGCTGCCAAAAAGAGGGGGGGGGAAGCCTAACGTATAAATATACCTAAATGTTTAGCGAAAAATTAGCATATTTAAGGTAAAAGCACAAAAAACCGCTGTTTTTTAAGCTTAAAATGATCTTATAAGTCTATAAATCACCTAAAAACTGAAATTTTTTAAAAATTGGCCTCAAAAACTTGATTTTGCGACACTTTTGGGCGACCCACAAAAAATGGGCGGGGACTTGCCGAAAAGTGGCCGGGGGGGAGGGCTCCGAAACGTGGAGGGGGAAAACCAAAAGTGGAGGGACCCACCCCCCCCCCACTAAAACTGCCAGCCACTATCTTTTTGAGATAAACGGAAACATATTCAAAGTGAATGCAATTTATTGGTGCACATTACATACGCAGAATTGAATGCTCATATATGTCTTTCTGCTTTCTCCGAATGAAATGTCAGTGAACAATAACAGAAATAAAGTGCTAGCTCCTGGAACATTTTCCTAGCCGTTCTGGTTAGCCTTGGCACATGTGCAGAGTGATAAAGCGAACAGGCTTATGTAGCAAGGGGAGTTAAAAGGAAATTTTAAAAATGGGAAAAGAAAAAGCTACGCAGGTACCCTCAAATCTCGAGAAAAATATTCCATCACATTGGAGGGTATCTCAGCGAAGTCTGTGGCACATCTCGTACCTAAAAGTAATAAACAATTTTCTTAAAACACAACGTTTACAAAAATTACAGTAAATAATGTAAAAAATGTACAGGCAGAAATGGTAAATGCTTCATTTTATTAAAAATTGCCTAATTTTAACGCAAACAGCAGACAACTGCACAAATACTTCCCTAACTAATTAATGCATTACTAGCTGTCAAATTTGAAAAAACAGTTCACAAAATCAGTACAGCCAACCCAACCCCGTCATATTCACATCAATCAAATCAATATCTCTACCACGAATACAACCATAACCATTAAACCCACTAACCAGTAACATGCTGATACTGTGTTCTGCCCAGCACAGTATGCATGGCATGGCCCATCTCATGAAACAGATTATCCACCTGCGTCACAGACAACAGGGATGGGGCGGGCGACCCTCCTGCCGGGGATTTTCTGAGATTCCCCCCACCCAGCTGGTGAGGGGAGGGAAAGGACATGGTAAGGGTGACCACAGGCTGCTGATAACTCCCATCGGCTGACTGTCGGCCACCGCGAATCGTGAAATGGCACTCGCTCATCTTGCCATGCCGTTTGTAGGGATCCAGATAGATGTAGCCCAGCAGGCCTTCGCTGGCATGCAGTACGCCCTGAAGAAATAAAATTTAGTATAAAATTTGCTGGAATAAATATTTTTCAGAATAGTTGTAGCATACTCCGTGATCGGTCAGTGCGCTCGACTTTCGCAGACTGGTCGGTCACTACGGTCTTTCCAATTTTCGGCTGTATTCCCTCTTTTTAGCGGGATAAAAAGGTGTATTCTTAATTTTCAAGGGCCGTTTCAAGTATGGGTAATAGAGTACAGTTGAAAATTAACTCAATTCTTTGCAAGGGGCCCAGAGGAAATGTGAAAGGTTGAAATCAAGATCTGAAAGATGTGAAGAAAAGTGTCCAGGGCGGGGATCGAACCGCCGAGCTTTGGTTTAAGAAGTAGAACGCTCTACCACTGCGCCACATCCCCGGACGTTGAGAGTAGATTATTACGCTGATTTCTGGGTTGCTGATATTTAACATACTCCCCTTGCTAATTGAAATTCGACCTGCAATTCCTGGAAATTCGAGGCCTAATTTCAATTAGCAAGGGGAGTATGTTAAATATCAGCAACCCAGAAAGGTTGAAATCAGCGTAATAATCTACTCTCAACGTCCGGGGATGTGGCGCAGTGGTAGAGCGTTCTACTTCTTAAACCAAATCCCCGCCCTGGACACTTTTCTTCACGTCTTTCAGATCTTGATTTCAACCTTTCACATTTAGAGTGCATAAATTTAAAGAATCTTAGATAAACTTTAATCTAATACTTTACACGTACTTGAAAAGGCACAAAGAATAGCATCTATTTGCAATAAAAACAGAAAAGTAGATAGCTAAAATAATGACTTAATGGAACTGAAACAATTATACCAATTTTTTGACATCCGGATGCCAGAGTTCACCAGGACTAGGAGGAAGAACTTCTAGCTGAATATCATAAAGATGCTGGAAAAGACTGTTCAGGCCGTCCATAACGGAGCCAAGGGACAGATAGGGGGCCAATGAATGCTCGTTTAGATTAAATCTAAAACAAGTACACAAAATAAAAATTAACCTAAAATAAAATTAAATTAAAATTAAATTAGCAGGAGGAGAATATTTCTGGGCCAAAGTCGAAAAATTGAACTGTATGTAAACGCACAAACGAAAATGACATGAAACATTTTTTGGAAGAAAGAAAGGGGAAGTATAAAGCTGTACCGAATTTAAATTTACAAGGACTGGTATTGGCAACACTGATCGACCCACCTGACTGATCGACCATTTGACACACCGGCAGGCAACCACCAACGACTATATTTTATAACTGGCTTATCCCTAGAGGGGGGAGAGGTGCCGCCCCCTATTCGGCGACCTCCCCACCCCCATTCGAGGAGCCCCCCATAAATTCCGAGCTCCCCCCATAACCCCAAAAATTGCAAAATATTACCATTTTCACCCTAAATTTTCAAAAAATTTTCCGGCTTCGCCGGATTTTTGACTTTCGCTAAATTAGCTTAAAAACACTTAAAATTAGTAATTTTTTAGCGATTTTTAGCAGTTTGTACACAAAAAACCAACAAAAATTCGAAAAACTTTTCTAAAAATATGCCCCACCCCCATTTTGGGTGAGCCCCCCATGAAGCCCCTCCCCATAAAAAATTGCCAAGGGATAAGCCAGTGTAATGATATCGAGATTACGCACGCATAATCATGGACCCCCCCCCCCCATACTAGACACATTACTGCTTTACAAGTAGTATCCCGCCTCTCCCAACTCCATTAAGACACTGGACCTACCGTTCAGCCTTCACCAGGGCCGCATAGTAGGGCACATCCCAGACCTGGAGCTGGCGAACAGGGGACGGCTCGTCTAGTCGCAGGCGAGTCGTCAGCTGACTCAGTTCGCCCTCGACCAGCGGGCTGATTCGGCCCGCCAGCCTTTCCAGGAAGGACACGGCTTCCTCCGGGCTGCGCAGGAGACCGCCATTGCTGGTGGCCAGCGTGCGATGGGCAAAGGAGGGGAACCCGCAGAGGCGGGCCAACTCCTGACGATGCTGAACCAGACGACTGAGATGGGCCTCCTGGGTCGGGGAGTAGCCATAGTAGAGACGATAGGCCCATTCACGCAGGGAAGGATTGTGCTAAAACAGTAGGTTAAGAAAAGCTTATAGTAAAAGCAAGTTCATAAAGGGGTGGAGGATAAGGTGAATGTACATTGTACACAAAAATAAAATTTCTATCGCCATGGTTGGATGGGACCCAAATTTCAGCGGGACTGAAACTCGCAACTCTAAGTTTAAACCTAGTTTTTTACAGCTAAGGCTCAGTATATATTAGGGATTTCAACACCAAAAGCTACATACATACGGTTTCCACATATCGTTAATTAGTTTTAATGACATTGATTTTAAATTTTCCCTGAAATTTGATGTTTTTAAGAACTTTCCAGTAGTTATTTATCTTAAAGCCTGACCAAAAAATGTAAAAAGCGAAATTGTGTCCTATATATCTTGAAAGCACTTCAAGATAATGTATATATTTTCGGAAAGATGAGGTCTTTCTTTTAGTGAAAATTTTTCAAATTTCCCGTACGATTTCAAAGGGTGTAGCTTTTATGTCGAGAAAGGATTGGTACATGGCACTGCCACAATTTTTTCGGGAAAATTTTCCTTTTCCGACAGTCCTACACACCAAATTTCAACTTTTTTGTTTGAAAATTGTGTTAGTTATTCCATTTTTAAGTTTTCAAAATGCTTTGACCTTTGCCGCTTTTC
>JASAND010009504.1:0-17225 GCA_030248195.1 Trissonchulus latispiculum | reverse complement strand
GTCTTCTTCCCAATCCTCAGGGTCCTGAAGCTATTCAAATGCGAAATCTGCAGATCGAGTGCAAAAATCCTAGTTGCACCCAAAGATCCTAGTATTCCTCTGCAGGGCATTGTTCAGGGCGCGTTCCGGTAATGCTACTTGAATCTGCTACTTGGGCATCTACCCTTGGGGACCAAGCTGCATTCATTTCTTCTCTTGAGGAATTGCGGAATAGGATAATGCAGCTCCTTAATGACCGTAATTTCAAGACGATCAACAATTATCATCCTGAACCTCCGCATGGGGAATTCCCCAACTATTACACCCGCCTGCAGCCCCAGGCTCGAGTCCCTCCCCCAAGATACCCCATTAATCATTTTCATCAGGGTCGAATTGGAGGGTATGACCAGCAACAGACGCCATCCATCCAGTCGCAGACCGACAACTTCCTGTCGGCTAACACCCCGTACCCGCCACTTCGGTCACCCTCCACTGAGGAATCAGATGGCAAACTAACATTTTTAATAACTTTTCTGGCAGTTTGTTTGTATTTACTTATCTACTTTTATAAACATGGATGTACTTCATACCGTAATTAAGTTGTTCCTTTCTATGAGTTTATGTTTTGCTTTGTAAAGTACCATCTGAACCAATACGTTTTGCTGCAATTTTCAGTACGAACTAGAACCCTCGATTTGCATAGATGATTTAAAAATAGTGGTAAAAAACTTGGAACAAATTGCAAACAACTGGCTAGAATCTTGACCACAGTTAACTTAGTGTGGATATTATGTACAGAATGTATTATTGCAATTACTTTGTTGTCTTTTGATTTTGTATGTATTAACAATTTTGAGCATATTTTGAAATTTTTATGTATTTTGTATTCGAAAATCAACAGTTTCGAGGAAAAGTTACACGTTAAATGAAAGGCTAATTAAAGTTTTAGAGGAATTATACATTCAACAAGGCCATCCATAAATTGAGCATTAATTTGGCTGATGATTTGTTTGACTAAGCATTATAGTAGTAACAGTATAACATGATTATTGTATGGTTGTTTTTACTCAATAAAGGAAAGGTATAGAAGTATAGTAGCAAGATTTCTCCTACAACAGTTTCACTAAGATTCACCATGATATTCTTGCACTTGAAGTTTAAACTCTTTATTTACTTTTTGAGGGAAATATTACAGAGAGTAGTGGTGAAGGCGTTGAGGACTTAAGCATAACCCTAGATACCTAATTATTCATCCTACCACATGTTACTGAGATATTCTGTCAGACGCGTTAACTTTCACTTGGGATACTACATGATTTTCCTAAAAAGATTGTTACTGATAAGACTGTGACTATGTTGTTGAAACCACAGAAAGCAGCAGATTGAGGTAATTTAATTTCGTAACACTGTGAAGATAACGACATAATACTCCTGTTTGTGAGGTATCGACTAATTGTATTGGGATAATGATTAGAGTTGTGTGAGACTTATAGGCAGATCAGTAAAAAAGGTATTGCACTGAACACTACGTCAGATGACCAGTGGGAAACTATTCTCAGGAAATGTAAGACTCTAACCATCTGGACAAATTTAATGAATAAAAAAACAAATTATCATCAACAAACACAAGACACAGGACATACAGTACTGTTACTAAACACAAAACACAAAGTAAGCACAAACCACAAAGTACAAACCACATCCAGATATGAAACAAGATAGTGATGAACACAATGTATTTTTACACAAAATACAATCAAGTTAATTTAAATACTGTCGGCAATACAATCAACCAATAGGATGATCAAGGACAACATATACTGTAACCAACATAGTAGTCACTACATATTTCGTAGTGGGCCGTTGCTGGAATTCCCATTCCAAAATATCTTTACTTTCAACCCTGTCAATAAATTTGATCTGTTAGCTGATTGATGTTAGCTAATCTAGGTGTGATCTATTAGCAAATAAAGCAGGGAATGTGAACAGGGATGTATTGTTAATAGAAGATAGACTCTTCAATCAGGTGGTTGCGTAGGATGAATCCGAATGATATGTTCCACTTTGCCTTGTTTCGTTGTTGTGGGTAGACTGATCTTATAGCATGCGTGATCTCATCCATATACTGACCGTCCAATCGGAAATTATATTGGCGGATGGCCTTCCTCTCGTTCTTTTGCGTCCGTATTCGATGCCAATTTTGTCTGTAGATATCACTGGAATCTGACGGAGGAAATACTGGATTATCTGGAAACTCCCGCAGTTTGGGTGGAGGACTTGGCTGTCTTGGTGGTTGAGGCAGACTATGTTGTAATTTATTGTGAATAAGGAGGTCTGATGGATCATTGAAGGAGGATCACAGTTGATCACAATTGATCACTGATCACAATTGTATAATTTATCTGATTGGTGTATTCGTGGATGTGCTTTTGAAGATCCATTTCTGTAGCAAATGACTCATTGCAATGTTGGCATGTTAGTGGATGATGAGACTTTTCATGTTGAAGCAGCTGTCCTTGGTTTGGAAACTCCTGTCCACATTTTCCACAATGAACAACTCGATGCTGTCGACGTATGTGCTTGCGAAGGCTACTTTTCCTTCCAAATCGTGTTCCACATACAGCGCATTGATGGCCAGTTTTCGTCACTGAAACAATAGTTTGCTCTAAACCAGGCATAAAATTGTCTGTGCTGAACTCCTTCCTACCAGTAAGAACTGCACGTAAATAAAATATGAAATATAATACATTCAATTTTAACTTACTGTTATTTTCCATGGTGATGAAACTGAAACATAGACAAAAAGAGCTAACAATGTTATATATTAATTTTGCTGCATTCTTGTGCTAGGTTTCACAAAATATCTGTATTTGTGTATTATTATTATTCAACTGTTACCAACAATATTATACTGGTATTAAAACTGTCTTTGTGATATTTTCCCTGATTTTTTCTTGTTCTCATGTCATACATTTCTTCCAAGTCGTAAAGTCTGGTAGTGGGACACTTCGCCACACTTTAATTGCCCTTTTTGTAAATACGAAAGGGAATGGGGTTTACACTCAATTCTAAACGAGAAGGAAACAGAGGGGTAGGATTAACTAATGTATTAAATCTGGGACGGTTTTTGTACACTATTGCAATGCAGTAACCAATAAAGTTTTCTATTGTTTTTCAAAACTTTTAAAGAATGCTAACTAGTAGAAAGTACATTTTTTGGTTAGTTTTAATTTGAAATTATAGGTTTTGTCTGCAAACTTTTTCTGACTTTTAAATCAAAACATATTCATTCTTCTTTTAAAGAAAATAAAGACAATTTTGGAATTTAAATTAGAGAAACTTTTATTTTATATTTACGTATTAATATTTCTACATTATTAACATTTCATAAAAGTTTTACCAAAATAAAAATAACAAATAAATAATAAATGCACTAACAAATACTTCGATTGTTGTAACTATTGCCCCCTCTTTCAGCATTACAGTTAAACACTTTCCTAATGTTTAAGTGGAAGGTCAAGTACTCAGAGCGAACAATAGTGTGGCGAAGTGTCTCATAATCGTAAAGTCTAGTTCATGATTCCTTCATAACATCTACTCATTTTCTATTTAACATCTTCAGTTTTCCAACCACGCATAATTTACATCTGCCTTTAAAATCCCAATTGAAATTAAATTTTTCAAACATTTGTTAAGCGTCTTTTTTACATTTGTGGGCTTTATTCATTTTCGCTGTACAGTTGTCTCATGCGTTTGTGGAGGTTTTTTTCTGTGCCACAATTTGTTTCCCTGCCAGTTTAAAGCAACTCTACACTAAGTTTCAAAATTACTGATGCTGAAAATATTTTTGAATAGGTTTGCTTTGATCACATTACACATCTGAGCTGGAAGTAGAAAGTTCAAGCAAACACTCAAGACATGAAGTTGAGGAATCAGAAAGTAACACAATTTCGTTCATACAAGTAAGCTTTTGAGGAATCGAAAATTCGCCCAAAAGTAATTAATCATCCAAGCAAGTAAGTTTGAGGAATCCAAAATCAGCCCACATAATCTCTTCCTCTTTAGCTATGAGAAATCTGAAATTCACCCACGTCATGCAATTAAGTTGAGGAATTCTGTATTAGCCAAAAAGTAATTAATCATAATCTTTGAGGAGTCCTACATTATCCCGAAGGATATTAAGTTTGAGGAATTCTATATCAACCCAAAAGCTATTAATCTTTCCTGCAGTTACGTTTGAGAATCTAATCTTAGCCCAAAAGTCATTAATCTTATATAAAGCTTTGAGGAATCCAAAATTAGCCCACATCAATTTCATGTTGTTAAATTCTTTGAACATTTACCCAAAACATGTTAGACTTGAGGAATTAAAAATTTACCCAACAGCTATTAAGTTGAGGAATCCAATATTTATCCAAAAGCAGTTAAGGAGTCCAAAAGCAATTAATTTTATTTGGTAGCATAAATTTCAAGTCATTAAGTTAAGATAGAAATTAAAAGATGGTAGCTGACAGATGGTATGATAAGTCTGAAAGTTAATATTTAGGCAGATTCTAAGAAGAAATTTTAAAATTAGCCACACTATAATAGACAGTCCAACAGACAGATGTCACAAACAAGCCTTGTGTAATTTGACAACTCAGATAGCTCAAGATCATTAATTTTGACAGCTTAATATCTTTGACAGGTCATGACAGCTAACTGTCAAATTTTGACAGGAGGTCCATTAATGGAATCTAAAATTAGCCCAAACAGCTCCCAATTGTCCTCTCCTATACTACTTGTATGCCTCGACGTCAGATAAATTCATGAACCAAATTCGGACAACGTTCAAAGTATATAACCTTTGTAATGTGGGTGATAGCGCCTGCGGGGTTTTCTGGGACGCTGAGCACGAATCTGAAATACGTTTTTCGATTCAGCTTTTCGTTACCTCAGTATAAACTTACAACTTTAGTTGTGCGATATTGACTGTTTCGTAATGTAGGTAGTAGCAGAAACGATGCTCCAATCTGTTTCATAATTTTTCCTATTTGGTGTGTTGAGTAAGGTATTCTGGCCATTCACGGGGGCGGCTTGGAAAAAAGGACTTATAGATCTCTTCCGGTCATATCAGCTTTGTCTAACCGCATCAAGGAAAAGTTCCGCTGCCATATTTTTTCATAAAGGAAGTTTACGCGATGTTCACTCACCGTCAGACTGGAGGAAAACAGAAAACCAAAAGGAAACTGAAACCTGCTCAAAAAGCCGGCCCTCTTCCAATCAGTCATCTCTTCCGCCGCGGTCCTTTTTTAGTCGGCGATAAAGTTCTCGTTCCGAAACTGCATCCACTCACGGCACAGCCCACAAGGATCGGTCTATTCACGGTTGTGGCTGTCCCTGGCAAATACTCTCAACGACTGATGATCAAATATGGTATAAGCCGCAGGAACCCAGCAGAAGTCAACGCTACCTACAAAAACCCGGCGACATCCGAAGCGTTATAATCCTAACTCGGGCAGATTCTACTTAATAGATTATATCGTTGTGCTTTGTCTTACTGAAAATTTTCCATTTTTGATTTTGTTCCTATCATAGCTTTACGGCATAATAACATGATAGGGAGGAATTGGGGTGTTCAGTAAAGCCTGGTCCACACTAGGCAATCTGCAGGCAATCTACTTGCCAACAATTAAAGGGCAATGGCAATATTGCGAGCGATGCACCCGTTCACACTGCATTGCCAAGATTGCCGGCTATACATCGGGAAATTTAAAATTTGAATCCAGCAGCAATCTGTACGCCCCTATATTTACGTGTTTAACTGCCACAGAGCTTGCTCATTTTCCTAGCTGAGATTGCCGATTGACGGCAATATTGCTGGCAATTTTTACTCTGTTCACAGTAGCAACAACTCAACTTAGCCAAAATTCTTGGTTGGCTAGATTAAACGAGTCTGCAGCTCTACATATCCAGAATATTGATTTGCACTAAATCAGACAAATCTATTTTGCCTACAGCAATTGTTCTACTCAAATTAAGCAATTAATGTTGGTTTGCTTGGGTAATGGGGTCTACACCTACAGATATGCAACATAGTTCAAAATTTAAAAGCTCAAATTAGCCAAAAACGCTTGGTTGGCTAGATTAAACGCGTCTGCAGCTCCACATATCCAGAATTATCCACTAAATCAGACAAACCTATTTTGCCTGTAGCAATTGTTCTGCTCAAATTAACCAATTAATGTTGGTTGACTTGGGCAAAGGGGTCTACACCTACAGATATGCAACTTACTTTAAAATTTAAAACCTCAAATTTGCAGTGTTTATTTTTCTAATTGACCAAGTTAAAGATAAACAACATTTCTTGTTCAGACCTCGGCTAACGCTACTTATCGTTTGGCTTTCTAATTCCCCAACTTAAATCTCTACATTTTTGAAAACATAAATAAACCTATTACTCCTTAAACCAAGTCAAGCTAAGTCAGCCACGCACACATTACCACACAAACCTCATAATTCTTCTCTATTTAAGAAGAAGAGTAAACCACTAGAGGGCTTCCCTTCTTGGCATTGCATAACGGTGCTCCGACCACAATACGCGAATGTTCCCCTTTTGGTGGGAGGGCCGTCAAGCATACCACCCGAGTTGGTGAGGGGAGGGGTAGCCAAAACAGGTCCCCGTATATGTGGTGGGAGGTAGCTAAAAAGGATCCCCGTTTGGTGGGGGGGATGCAACAGAGGGTCTCCGTTTGGACGGGGGGGTCGTCAAGACAGGCTAGAATTGGCTTAATCTGATTCGCTAATTGCGACCACCACCCCCCCCCCAAACGAGGACAACGTTTGCCTACCCCACCCCACCAAACGGGGACCCCTGTAATGAGGCGGTGTGACGTCGGTCCACTAAAAACATTAATGTGTGTGTTTGAATTTATTTTGGATTGAAATAATGTTAGAGATGATATTTTGAAAGTGAAATTTGTATTGAAATTGTGTTTTAAAATTTGTTCGAAAGTCTTAGTCAAAATGTTTGTGCGTCTATATGTAAAATACGTATATGCGTGTCAGCCAGCCTAGTCAATAGGTGGCGCTGTATACTTGTCGATTTTCTCTAGAAGCCTCTCCCAGCATCCCGTCTTTCAAGGGGGTCTCAAAATTATGCAATCAAATTCTTCCACGCTGGCTCAAAACTAGTTTTGTCTAGACATCAAAATTTTATTCAGTCTTGTGTTTTGTTTTTGCCGTGAGTGGTCGTGCCTTTTACTGTAAGCTCCCATATACTGCCTATATTAGCTGTGCTCCTTTTACTTGTTTTATTCGTCCAAAGTGGATGGGGTATATCCCGTCGATTTGGCCGACCCTCTCACCAAACGGGGTGAATATTAGCGTGTTGTGGGAGGAGCACCGTTACGCAATGCCAAGAAGAGGATCCCTCCAGAGGCTTACTCTTCTTCTAATATATAGTGCAATTATGCACTCTTAACTAAAGTTAATCTTTGGTGGACCTTTCGTTTTTATTCCTGCTGGAGCAGGAATGTATAAAACGGAAACTTATAAAACGGAAACTACTATGTTTAGTGCATAGTGAGTCATTTCTCTATTTCGAAGCCCTATCTTCAACACAAGGCTAACTTAGGTAATTTTTTGCGTTCAGATTATGCAAATTAGGTTTAGGCCCTATTTAAGCAGCGCAAGTGACAGCTTTCACGCAGTCTTCGACTGTCAGCAATCTAAACGGTTGCAGATTTTTGAGCACCAGTGTTGCTTGGGAGCTACATTAGGTGATAAGGCACTAGCTTGCGCTGAACATGGCAAATATAGGCCTGCTCTGTTTGATCTTTATGGAGGTCAGATAGAAAGAATACTGGGTGAATATCAAAAGATGTAAAAGAAAGTCAAGTGAAATAGTAACGTAAACAGTGAAGCTTCTAACTTAAACCATGCTTTTAAGACAGACAATTTTGGTAACTGAGCAAATAAAAGGTCTATAAAAATATTGCCCCTTTTGGGGCCAACTTGTTAATTCTATTCTAGTTTCCATTGTACGCTTTTCTATATTCTCTTTTCCAAACTGATGTTCTATGTGAAAGCAATCCTTTGCTAGCTCATTTCGGGCAAACTCGCAATGGCGAAATGGGCCATTCTAATTTCTAAGCTTTATCCGTCATTTAAATGGGATTTTCAACTTTCGTCTTTCAACAACCTTTATAAAAGTTTTCATCAAGAAAATGTTGAAAATAATGATAATCGAACAAACTGCGACAATAATATTACATATGGATAATTAGAGTTCAAGTACCAGCCTGTATACAAATGTTAAGCATCGGTTGCCCTGTTTGGATATCTATACACAACTCACCCAGAGTTTCAACTTTTTAGGTTTCAAGATAAAAATTTAGTCAGGAGCTCAAAATTTGTTTTTTGCAGCTGAACATGTGGAGGCGAACTGATAGACAGTGATAATAGGTTAGAATTATTATAGTGGGTGTTCCGAAAAGGGGGTCCTGCCTCCTGCGTCTTCAGAGACTGATGGACTAAAAGTCATTCAGAAAGGAGTCATTCAGCTAGTCAGTCAGTCAGAGATTTTAAAACTAAGTATACAATTTCGACCTCACACATGCTTTGTATTCAAAGAAAAATGATCGAACAATTTAGGGGACCCTCCGTTTAGCCCCCCCCCTATGTTCGCTTATTTTGAGTACTTCTAATTAACTCAAATGAGCAGGTGAAATGGATAACTGAAACTGCTCAAAAGCAAGTCTCTGTCTCAATTGTGTCTGAAGGTAAAATGAACGCCCACCAGGAATCCCAGAACAGCTCCAACCCCACTACTTTCAACCAAGAATATGAAACCCATTTATTTTTGTTACCGACGAAAACATTAATAAATTCATTGGTCATCTTGTTATCAGTATGCTGTTGCATACTGGCACTTATCCACATGTTTTTTCGCAGTCGCATCCTCAGAGAACAACCCTTTTACATTTTATTTGCCAGTGCCATATTGGCTGACCTGATGTATTTGGTGTTTCTTGGTTATTGTAAAACTGTAGATCTGATGGGATTTGTAATCTTTGAATTTGATGCAAAACTGGGTGTAAGTGGATTTCTGGATTCTTGGGCTGGAACGGCACAGTTATATCATCATGTTTTCGTGGCGCTCAGTCGGCTGCTATTTTTGTGCCAGCTGCCAACACGGCCCACTCTTACAACTGTAGTATCTAGTCGAGCATTTTACGTTCTGGCAGGAGTAATCGCTTGGATTGCTGCCTTTGCAGATGTCACAACCATATTAAAAGGTATCGAACGCTATTGCATAAAAGATTACAAGTTCGAATTTGTTAATCCATCAAATGAAACGGACTGGGCTTACTACGCCTTGGCATACAACGTCAAGGAATTTGTTCCTATGGCAGTAACGTTTGTCTTGTACATCTGCTGCTTCAGTTTGGTTAAGTATCAAAAGTGGAATTTGGCAAACGACACTTGGAAATCTAACATGCTAAATAAAACGGGAATGAAAATATTGTACATGTCCACACTGAACGTTCAAATGGCTTACTCAATATCATGGCGCAATTTTCGCAGCTTCTTTGAAGTTTCTGCTGCCACTAATTGTGCTGCTGCCAGCGTCATGTATTGTGTGCTGAACATTTGGAAACCAAAGGGCTGTGGTTGCCGGTTAGTTCGCAAAAACACAATGGTTGGTTCAATGCCAGCTAGAATTGTTAAACCGAAACAAGTTGACACCTAGTTCATGAGACGGGCATCAGCTATTTTCTGAAATTTTTAGTTTCCTTGCATATAAATGTTTTATGTAAATAATATTATTCCTTGCTCCATATGCCGGATAACAAGAAGACTGTCAAATCGGGCATCCCCAAAACTGTCACCAATGAAACTACTTAGCTTCTTCGACTAAAATTTGATGTTTTCGTATCAGATTCATATGTTCAACTTATCAAAAATTTGTTCTAATGATTTGTTGCTGCCAGAGTCAACGGCAACATCCTTTTTTCCTAGATAGGGGCTACAGAATTCAGTTTTAGTTTTACTCTTTACTCGGCGGCTTCAGCCGTAGCGTATACACTATATTCAGAAACTGTTGTGCGTACACATGCCGCCATGTGTCAAAGATAGAGACCAGAAACTTATATCCCTTCTAACTAGTTAGCATATTTATGATCAGAAGGATATCCCTCCCAGGTAAATTCTTCTTATGCCTACTGAGCCATTTCAATAGCTTTTGCAAGAATAGTACAACCCAGTGGTACTCTGTTTTCCAGTTCTTTCCCTTAACCTGAGCAAAAACATCACGACTTCAATAGTTCTGTCTGTTTATCTATAAATTCGTCTTTTTTTAAACTTGAGTCTACCATGATTATTTAACCTCGTCGAATTATTTGAAATGGTTTTCCCTTTTTCTTGATTAACATGAAACATGAGGGACGAAGCATGGAACTCATAACTTTACTAGCTTTAACAATCATTTCCTCCAGGTCTCACGACTGTCCTTAGGTATTAACCTAAACTGCTCCAAAGCTCGACCTTTAAGATAACTGGAAAATGTGTGAATTTTTTGACCAATTGTCAGAATTCATAACATTGCAAAATCGCTCATATTTTTCGACGTGTTCTTCAGAAGATTCTGAGGGAAGGCCATGGTGGAATGAAACCGAGCTGAACGTAGCGACTTTGTGTGCTCTAATCACCGTATTAATTCGGACAACTTTTTTGTCAATTCAGTCAAAGCTGTAGTTTCAGGTTTTAAGGTTGGAGTCGGTGAAGCTTTTGATGGGGCAGCAAGCGCTGACACTGCTCCCACTTCTGTCGCAAGGATATTTCCTTAGGAGACCACATCTAACCAGTAATGCTTTTTCATAAATTTGGTAGAATAATCAAACTCAGACAGGGTACCTGGGTTTTGAAAGCCCGCTTGCGCGTTCTCAATTCAATACTAATGTGTACGCATGCATCTGTACGTATCTTCAGGTAATGTTAACATACAAAGTCCGGTGAATTCAAAGAAGGTGAACAAATGTAGCGGGAATGTCGAAGAAACAGTGCAAGCCACTACTAGGATTGTGCCCACAACGGATAACACACCTGGCTTGGGGAAAGCCAGTCCTGAGGTAGCCTCGCCAATAGTTAGTAAATCTATAAATAACTACGTATGCTACCTAAACTAATCCTAACTAGCCCTAGTTATAACGAATTACAAAGAATATTTATTAGAGAATAATATATATAGGCGCAAGGCCTGTTTACTAGCCTAACACACACGTACAATACTTATACAGTAAATATAGGCCCGCTAGCATAAATATAACCCTTTGGGATATACCAGCACTTCTGCAATGTGGTCCGCCTACCTCCTGCGAGGGAGTGTTGGGTGCAAACGAGTCATGTAGTCAGAATGGATCACACAACTTTCCGGGTTTGTCTCTGATCCCACCAGTTCAATGTTCACACAAAGACCAAAACGCACACAAAAACTCATACAAAGACCGTCTGCACAAAAGGCTCGATTCTCCAGAAATTCAACTTTTAGGTAACTATGTTCAGTTCACGACTAAACAGCAATTCCAAAACTAAGCAACACAGATCACAAGAATTATTTGCTAAACCCCAGACAAACAACATCAGAATACTAGCTAAACTCCATCGATCTCGATACAAAATTTGCTCTAAATTGTTCAAGACCAGCAATCAAATTTTGTCCGCCCAATTACATAAATGTTTCTGATTAGTTGCGGTGGCGTCGGTAAGTGACTCAGAACTTTTTCGATAGAAGTATATAACCGACAGCACTTTTTTGGCATAAGCATTTTATAAAAAAACTTGTGTGAACATCCGTATAGCCCTTCATGTCGTTTTGTGTTAGAATTATTTATTTAACATGCGCAGAATGCGCTTTCTGAGTATATATTCTGAGTAATTTCTGAATTCAGTAAATATGTATTTACTGGCAGATTTCAGTAATTTACTAGTAAGAAGGCATTTTTAAATTCCTATCTTTACAGGTAAATACCATTTTTGCTGGAACTCTCCATTAAACACTGTATTTTCTCGTGAATTCTGTATTTTATCTTAAACGCCTTTGTCTTTGTGGTTGGGAAAACAAAGCGCATGCCGACGTCATATTTAAAGTCAAAGGATAAGTCCTGCATTGTACAATAAATATGTACAAAGGGGGTGCATGAAGATAAACTTCAGAAGTTTAAAACATTAGTTTACAAAATTAAAAAAGATTAGTTTAATTTTAACACAGCTTTTAAAATCAAAATAGATGTATTAAACATTCATAACAAATTACAATTATTTAAAAATTCATAAATTACTTCATAGTCTTAAACCTGTTTTTCGTAGTTGAAAAAATACACAAATACCATTTTAAAACTTTAAGTAAACTCATCATAGTGGTGCATCTTTAGTTAAGATGTCAGCAAAACTGCTTTTTATGTGTTAACTGTATTAACATTAAACTATTTTTAATTCTGTAAACTAATGTTTTAAACTTCTGATGTTTACAATGTTCATGTAGCCCCTTTGAGCATATTGTGATTATGCATGATCTTTGTGATCTTTTGACTTCCTAATATCATGTCGGCATGCCCCTTGTTTCCCTAGCCACACACAAAGACAAAATCGTTTAAGATAAAATACAGAAATTTCTAGAAAACACAGTATTTGCAGGACGAGTTTCAGTAAAAATGGTATTTACGTGTAATAGAACGTTGGCATGAAATTTCATTCTTATTAGTAAATACTGTTTTACTTAAATCAGCCAGTAAATACAGTATTTACTGAAGACAGAAACTACTACGATATATATATATATATATATAAATATATAATATATATAGATAGATAGATAGATACATATAATAAAATATGTAAGTTCACTCTTAGAAATGTACCTGTAGAAACTACAGGAATCACTTTTGTAGATGATAAGTACAAAAGCTTTTGTAGAAAATACAGGTTGAGTCTTGTAATTTCTACAGGTCATCGTTGGTAGTGTTTACCGGACATACCTTGGTAGAATTGATTACAAGTTAGACCAGTATTCAGTACAAATGGAACCTGTAGTTTTCACTGGTTTACAGGTTTGCTCACAGGAAAGTACTCGACACGCTGATAACACAAATTTTGTATATAAGGGCGGCAGTGGTCATAATTTTTGAAGACTGAAATTTTTAAATTTTTTCAAAATTTCAGTCTTCCAACACCCAGTGGGTGATTTTTTTGTAACGGCCGCTCCCTGCCGAAAATATTTTGGGAGCGGTCGCCCCCCACACCTGCCCCCCCCCTTCTGAATTAACAGGTCGCTCCAGTAAAATTTACAGGTTTTGTCTTGGGATTGTAAAAAAAAGTCGAACAGAACTACAGGTTTCTTTTGTATTTTCTGCAGGAAATTCCTGCAAAAAACTACAGGTTTGCTTAGTATTTTGTTTCTACAGGAAACTCCTGTAATTTTTACTATTCCAGAGACCGGTAAAAAATACAAAAGTTAATTTTGTGGAAAATACAGGAAGCTCCTGTACTGGAAGTGACTGACCGCACAGGAGCACTTTTGTAGAGAACTACAAGAATTCCTGTAATTTCTACAGGAGTCTTTTTAAGAGTGTTGTGGCTAAATGTTGAAATTGTATTTTTTAGAAATCCTTTTCTGCACGAACTTGAACCAACAATTTAATGTAAGTATGGTGATCAGATTATAATGTCATGAAGGAATAAATTACAACAGTTTGATTCACCAAAGACCTGTTCATACATGCTTGGCATTCTGGTTGTTGACTAGTCTTCATTTTGTTGAGAAGCTGTTTCAGAGAATTGCTGCATTTCCTGAAATAACAAAAAACTCACAAATCAACAAAAAGATCAGTTATATAGACCCGTTATGAGATCATTGATACTTTAAAAGCAACCGGAAGAAATAGCTCTTTTTGCTTACGTTGATTATGTTAACATGTTTTTTTTAAAAATTTATTTGTATGAATTGTCTGCAAAACTGCTGTAATTTTGCTTCATCTGACGAAAATATTCTTCAGAAACAATAGAATCCTGACTGTGCCATACGATGGCATAGGTTTTTCGCAATTCCTGGTCATAAAAATTTAGGCTAATGATTCTTTTCTGCACACTGGTCATGAGCAACTCGAATCTCAAAATTTGCTGGTGATTTGTTTCAAATATTTGACATTTCCGTTATGGTCGATGCCTATTGCTTATTTAGTTGAGTAGTAGAGGCCGTTGCATGATCACAGTTATGGTCAGTGAAAAGATTTGATGAGCTTTCCGTTTTCGCTTTGAACAGCAGCTTTTTGCTATAGTAGAAATTTTTGCTTTTGACGTCAAACACTGGTTGATAACCAAATAACCTATTATTTCTGATGTCATGATAAAGTCACGAAATTAAACCAGTGGTGCCAGTTGGATAAACCTTTAAGGTGCATCCGTTTTAGCCGTTTAAAAATAATTATAGCGTATTCATACTCACGAACGCATGCAGACGCTTACGTACGCGCGTCGACGCGCGTCTTTTTTGCGTCTGGAACTATGAGCCATGTTACAACCAGAGGCGTCGACGAGCTCTGCGTTCGCGACTATGAATGCACCTTAAGACGCTAACTATGCACGATATAGTTATTTTGCATTTACTGTCTCATGGTCTTCAATTTTGATATAAAGGTTTTCAATAACGCTACTGATTGCTTTTCAGCCATTGTAACGTACTTACTATGCAAACTTGAGGACTGACGTTCAACAGATGTGTTCGTTAAACAGATTTTCGACCATGCTGAGCTTAAATACAAGAAACTTTTTCGATTTCGTGAAGTTCGATTTTATTCTGGTCTCAAGATGACCCAATATGATCATGCAACATTTGTCTCCAATTTTGCTGGAAGACTGTTTATAGCGAGTCTCAGGGCGACATAACATTTACCTAACATCCGCTTCTTGATTCAGTATTTATAAGCTCACATGTTAAGCTTGCAGTAGTAGTCCTTAGTGAGCTAACAGAAAGCTTGGCTACTTGCGAATCAAAACACTCGACATTCACAAAATCAACCTATTTTTATATCTAAAACTGGTTGAAGCGGTTGAAAACAAACCTATGCCAAACTTGTTCAAAATATCAAATGTTCAAGATTACCATGAAATTAGCACCTTCAGAAAATCTTAAATACTATATTTAAACTGCAATTGGAACTAGTAATGAAAGTCAGAATCTACCGAAACCTTTATACCAATTGTGGAATCACTTGACCCAATTCCACTTACTTGCTTAAATTGTTCAGGACCATCCCGGAAATGCTGATCAGGCGGCTTTGTGCAAGCAGGTTTCAAACAGCTGCAAGTCGAAGTGGAAGACCCACAATCGTTGACCAGCTGATGCTCGGTCCAACTTCGCAGAAAGTCAGCATCCAACATCTGACCTTCTAGATCAGATTCCGTTTCAGCCTCATTTTCAGTTTCAGTTCCAGTTTCGGTTTCAGTTTCAGACTCAGCAGTGTTGGCAGTATTGGAGGTTGAAGAAACAGCAACAGGAGCGGTAGCTTCGTATCGATAATCAGAAAAGAGTTCTTCTGGTGGTGGATAAATCCATGGTTTTAACTCATCAGAAGGATAATAATAGTCATCTTCAGCTGAATTGATCATCTCTGCTCAAGGGCAAAACTTATATGTATTCTTGAATGAGAGACCTAAACTAAGGCATGATGGAGACATAAAAAGCAACAAATGTGGTTTGTGTGGTTTGTGCGCACTACAAATCGGAGGAGATGGACCCAATCCCCCTACCGACCAAAATCTGTAGGCCCCTTTTAGCAGCTCCTATATGGCTGAAACACTTTTGACCAAAATTTATTCCTTGACAATTTTTTGTCTTGTTTGTAAAACTAGAAAAGGGTTCCTATTTTATTTTAATGTGCAAACCCTTTCCAATGTTTAGAACGCTTTTGGGGCCGTCCCTGAAATGAAGGTGGGCAACTGAAATTTGACTGCTTGTGTTGGCCGGTGCCACACTCTTACTGTTGGCCTGTGGACAGTGAACAAGCGGATACGATGACATTTCTCATTCGACGTTGGCACAGCCGATCCAAAATTGCTTCCGCAAGGGGTAAGAAAATTGATGATACTTGCTACTAAGATTTTGGAAGCTTTTGCGGCATTGCCGGTATTTCTCACTTAAGGGGGCGCTTGCATTATCGGGATTATAGATATAAAATTTAGACCGAGAGCTCAATTTTAAAGAAACCCCAACTAAACTTACTTTGGTTGGCGGGGCATCTTTTGACACAATTTCGGCAACGTAGACCACGTGCTTGGTTATCTACCGGTATGGCTTAAACTTTCGACATTTTATTAAAGCTGCAAACGACAACGTCGAATGCACTAGGTGAAAGAGCATAAAAAGCCCGTTACAACGATGTGCATATCTCTCCTGTACGTGGTTGCAATCAAAAGTTACAGGCGGTTGAATATATGACAAATTTACGTTTACCATTCCCAACGCGAATGCTAATGTAAAAACCAATCGTTCGGAAATGACTTCTACAGGGCTTTTCACGTTGCTTTTGTGTTGGATTTGTTTATTATTTTATGAAATACACTGTGCGACTTATTAAAAACGTAAAATTTGCGAAGAACTGAAGTGATTAGTGCGAAATTTTTCATTTTGATTTTCTCATAAATGCTGCGACCAAACTCTCTCAAATTTTGCATGCACGTTTATTTGACGGGTACGCAGGGGCAATTTTTTTAGTTTTTGTTTAGATCGTATATTCCGTGAGATATTGACTTTCAAAGTTTTCGAATATTCCTAAAATACTCAAAACTGCATAAATCGAATAACTGAAAAAATTGCCCCTGCGTTATGTTCATTTAAGCATTTGTGCCAAATTTGAGCTAATTTCATTAAGCGGTTAATGAGTGACACCGTTTCGAAAATTTCAGCTTATCCCTCTTGTGTAAGTCGCAAGCCAAGCACTGGGTTTTTCAAATTCTACATATTGTTAGCATTTAGCACTAGCTACCTATGCTGAAAGTTTGAAATAGGTTCGTTGGAAAATAAACTCAGGAGAACCGTTCCCGGTAATGCAAGCGCCCCCTTAAGGGGGTGGCTACTAAAATCAACTTGCCCCGACTTTGTCCGATTGGCCTACTTTTTGGCGAAGATATAGAGCATGGGTGTGGTCAAAAAATATCGGGTACTGAGATCTTAACTGCCTTCCAGCCATGTGCAGCCGTCGCGTTTATGT
>JASAND010009502.1:0-48922 GCA_030248195.1 Trissonchulus latispiculum | reverse complement strand
TGCTACAAATACGGCGCCTAGAAGCTATATTGGGACCTAAAACCTGCTACGAATCTTTTGTCTATAATCTTGGGAAATTCGAACTTTGTTCGTATTTGAATTGAACTTTATTTATAATTCTATTTGGAAAAATGGGCGACATCATTTCATCTGTCGCTCTTAACCTGGGGGTTGTCAAATCCCTCTGTCTCTGGCTTAAGCCGACCAGTAGTTCACATTGTTCAGAAGTATAGAAGAACTTAAAGAAGAGATTAAAATAAAACCGTGTACTAACCCCATAACCGGACCAGGAACCCCCCAACCGGACCGACCCCTGTGTATCCTTTGGTGACCGAATAGCATCCGAAAGTGCTATTGTTACTGGCATTTCGGGCTCACCCACAGACCGGAATCTTGTACTACTAATCCTCTTAATTTAGTTAATTTAGCTTGTTGTATCGATTTTGCTATTAATTTATATTGTCCTTGGTAAGGAGGACGGACAATGAGTTTTAATCTAAAAAACGAACACAAGCATATAGAGATCACACAGAAGAGTTTAGTGATAGGTTGAATAACTAGTTAGTGCACCGCAAGAGGAAGAAAGAAAGAAGTAGTTGAACTGAGTTAAAGAGTCAAAAACCTTGTCCCTACCAATAACTAATAATTTTGGGTAAATTGAGTACTGGCAACTCTGACAAACTATAATCTGTTTGCCTATAGTATCTGAATTGTGTCATTGTCCATTGTTTACATCTCACACTGTTAATAACTTATTTGTCCCCTGTACGCATTATAATTATAACTCTTGTTATTATCATTACTATTATTACTAGTATTAAACTGCAGTGCCTTGTAGTCAATCTATTGAGCTAAGGCACCGAATCCTGATCAAGTCACTGGAGCCAGATCTGACCCCTGAACAAGTAAGTGATTTGATCTGACCCCTTGGGCCTTACAAAGACATCATCGCCGATTCGGGATCTTGATTTAGCAGAGTTCATTGTTATTGAACTGATTCACCCTCTGGAAAGCAAGTGTCGACCCCGCTTGCTAACGATATCAGTTGGATCCCAGCCCTTGCCAAACGGACTCACGATAAAGACCCCGATCCAGGTTGGCCGCAAGGAATTCTTAGTTTTGGACACACCACCTTCTGAGGATCCAGTGCCTAAGTTTATCTCCCAGATAAACGTGCCGACCTTCCGTGTTCTCGAAGTGTTTGTCAAACAGAGTTAGTGTCTTGTTAGACCAACGCGGAACGGAAATCTATTGGAAAGAAATCGGAGCCTGATCTTGGCCACTTCATTACACATGTTACGCATATATGTATGGGATTACTTTCAATTCCAATATCGAAATTTTCTATTCTGAGTTCTAATTGATGACTCGTCGTTACTCTTAAGCTTTTGTCACTAATATCTCAGCTCAGCAAAGATTTCTCAAATACGATAAAGCTTACAGGAAAATGTGCTAATATGCATACAAACGCTGAATAGTTTAAACTTTAATTTTCGATATAAAGGTGAATTCCTCAAGCTCTATAAAAATCCTTAAACAAAGCTTGTACGTATATTTTCTGCAGTAAGCAATTGAGAGCTCTCGTATAAAATATTTAGTTGCGCAGGCGGCTTACAATTACTTAAGGTGGTGATTCCTTTTGGGCACATATTGTTAGTTGGCGGCGTAAATCATGATGAAATTTGATAAAACTTTCCGAAATAAGTTCTTTTAGCGTTCTAACACCCTCCGCGCAATCCCGATTAAAAAATTCGAGATTTCCGGTTAGAGTGGTTTTTCCCAATTTCTGAACGTTTGGCAGCTGCTATACAGTTATGACTATATTCATTCGAAAGATCTCAATGAGCTTCACATTTTTGCTTTTTAAAGCAAGTTTCTAGCTTTTCTCTACCGTGAGACATAGCCGATTTTCTTGTTTTGGCGTCGAAAACTTGTCATTTTGCAGAAATCAGATAATCCAACATTTCTTGAAGTACGCAAGCCATAAAATCAAACTAAGGGCGTCGATCTGAAGGTCTCACAGGGACAAATTATCCGACGCATGATCGTCTTCCAACTGCTATCCTGTAGGCTGCTATTATAAAAAATGTAATTTTTGCAAAAACACGACCAATTCTTTTCCAAAGATTGTGGAGCATTCACCATGCAAGTTGGAGGGATGCTACTGAACAAATGTGTTCTGCACAAATATGCCCAGGGACGATTTTTTAGTTGCTCCGATTGCTGCTTTCTAGCTAAAGTAATCGCTTGACAAATTTGGAAAAAGTAGGCAAAATACAGGTTACGCACACATTTCAGCTTACTTCTCTATAACGAAGAGCGATTTCACAATAAATAAAAAATCGTCCCCAGCTATTTGATGGAGGTATCGAATGATATAACCGATGTCTCGCGAAAAAATTTACTTGAGTTGGCAAAAATTCTGGAAAATTATACTTCTTCTAAAATGTGTTAAAAACATTTTAGAAAAGCAATATTAGTTTCGTAGCATGCATTATAAAGAGAAAATGCCAAGCTACATTTTGATATAAAAATGGCTTCTTAACTCCAAGTATTGAATGAGTAATAACGGTGCAAACTTTATGTGACCAAAGGGAATCACCACCTTAAATGTCCGTTCAGCAGAAACTGAACCTTTTGCACAAAATCTTGCTTGTTATTGTTGATTGCTGAATTACCCTTGATTCGAACTCACACATCAGGCAATTTTTTGAAAAGTTCCTGATATCTTTCCTCAATAGTTTCCTCGTTTGCATATTCACGACCAAACTACGTGCTAAGGGGCGTAACAATTTGACCCCTGAATTTTGGCTGACTGCCAAGACGTCAAGACTGTCGGAACACCGTCGCGGCTGAGTCTTTCTCATTCTCGGAGTACGTCGTTAGCCTGTCTAGCGAATCTAGTGCTCTACTTAAATCTTCAAATTTTAAATAAGGAATCAGGCACCCCGATGCCATAATTTTAATTTTAACCAATTCGTTACGAATGCTAAAACCTTGCTTACTGAGTACAACATCAGAAAATGCTTAATCCCTTCTAGGGATTTTTCAGGCTGATTTTACATTCCATCGTTCTAGCGGAATGTGCACCTTCGTTTATGTTTGTCTCAGTCAAGCCGAAGACCAGTCTGAATATTTTGTGAATTTGTCAACTTTCTACATGGCGTCATCTGGGGTACAAAAATTCAATTTACTACACAAAGGCTTAATAAATAATTGCTTGCCTTCTATAATCTTATTCAATTTCAAAAGAGTTTCTATGATCTTTACATAAGTGGTTCTTTATTGGGTGTCCTCAGCAGAGGCAATGTATAGGAGTTTTAACTAAAGGTTTGTTCTGTTCAGGATTAGTTATGTAGATTTGGAACCAATAATGCTTGGTTCCCAATTGATGACATTTTACATGCTTCGCAAGTGGAGAGTTTTACAATCTATGTTGTCTTTGTACATATGGGTGAACTAAAACTGAACTTAATAAATAAAACAAATACAATGATTTTCATTTATATTAGTAGAGATGAGCACGGGCCGGATTTTGTTCCTCTCTTCGTCCCCCCCCTCTCCCTCTTACCTGGGAGTTTGTCCCCCCCCCCCCTCACACCAAGCCCTTTTGCCATTAAACCCCTTTTTCCCTCCCTTAATATTCTTTTTTGAAGCAAGTTAGATATAGTCTCAAACAAAGTTACATACTTTTTCATAATTATTTCAATTAGTTTCCTTTTTGCCTGTTTGTCTCTCTTCTACTCCCTCCATTGTACCCTTGTGGAGCCGGTTTTTGCCCGGCCCGGCCCGGCCCGGCCCGCTCCAAAATCTTGCTCGGCCCGGCCTGGCCCGGCCCGCAGGCAAAATGTTTCGGCCCGGCCCGGCCCGCTCCAAGATTCGGCCCGGCCCGGCCCGCCAAAAGAATATTTCCAAAATTTTACTAACAATATTATTTCAAAGGCTCAAATGCAATAGGGAAACGCAAAATTATGCTACACAATGTTAAATTTTGCTGTAAAATAGCCAGAATGAGTAGGTATTTAGCTAATTTTAGCGATTTTAGAACATTTTCTATAGTCGATTCGGCCCGTTTCGGCCCGCGCCGGCCCGCAGTTATAAAATTTTGTCGGCCCTTGCGCGGCCCGGCCCGCTAACAAATGGATGTCGGCCCGGCCCGGCCCCGGGCCGGGCCGACGGGCCGAAATGCTCATCTCTACCGCTTGGTCCTGTTGCTGCTGTCTGTCATCGTAATTTTAGCAAGCGAAAGTGAAGAAGAGCTCATTGAAATTGTGATGATTGAAAGCATTTCCTATGTAGAGTTGTCTTTAAAGATAAGATAGTAGGTTAAGATAGCTCATAAAAACTTTGCATAACTAATTTTGAATACATGTTTGTTGACGCGTTTACCTTTCTCAACCACGTGTGTCACTGAACCTGAACCAGAATTACTCTCCACGTTTGCTCAAACTCATGTAAATGCATAACTTTGCTGGAACTGAGAGATCTTTCCAAGGGAGTTTTCGTGTGCAATAGGACACTTGACAATAATAGATTCATTCGTTTGATCTACCTCTGGAAAAGCCAAAAGAGATAAAAAGTATTCGGTATCAGATTCAAAAGATTACACTATATCGTTCATTTGTCAATCATTTGGTCGAAACGGTTCCTGTTTGACTTTTGGATTTGATCTGTTGATCACTAGCTTACAGCTTCACCTGTCGGTCTGAAATGTTTGGAATCCTTTCCCAAGTAATCGACAGAAAGTTTTGTAAGCACTTTTTGGCTCAGTCTAATGCCGTTCCTTTTCACTGTTAGTTTACGAAAAGACATTTTCTCAAAGAATGTCAGGTTTCCAGTTGTTGAAGGGAAAATAAGCAGAACCAGCCTTCAGTTACATTTAGGGCTTAATTTTCCAAGCCCCCACATCTTAACATTGTTCTGAATAAACTTTAATCCATTTAATGCGTCTCTGATAAGAAAATCTATCTACTAGAGCTTAGGTACCTAGTCTGTCATTTTACTGTTTCTGTAATTACGAGTTGGAAACAACGGGAGTTTTCCGAATACTGACAGGTGAAATCACACGAAGAGAAAGGTCACAAGACCCGTTTGACTGGGTAATATGATATAGCATTATCTTTGATCATTGCGTAATAAGCTGTGCCCAGGTATAAGTTAATTTATAAGCTTTAATTTTCTTTGCTTCCTGGAAACCAGAACCTACAATTATCCAGTTAGTAAGCACAGACTATTTCCAACAATAGTGTAACATATAGTAAATAAACACGAATGATTTTAAAATGCAAACCACAGTTTATGGAAATGGCAGGTCACTTCCTATGAAAGCAAAAGCGAAGGTGAGCAAAAACTTATTTTCAAAACCAGAGTTGACGATTGTGTGATGTGATTGTGCATATAGGAAGAGCATAAAGGAACCGTAAATTTTTTGTCGTCCATCATGCTAAAAACTTATATCTTTGCATCGCTATCGCGCCCCTACATAATATGGGTGTAAAGGCGTCTGCGCGGTCCCCTTGAGACCGTGTTGGCCGGATGCCAGCCAATTAGAGGACCGGCAGGGGTAAAAATGTTACCATCGTAAAGTACTCGAGTAACTACAAGTATCACCATACTTTTGGTTCGAATTCGAAACTTCAATTTTTGCATTTGGCAACAGTTAGTTTGCGTTTGGTTTTTTCTAGGTGAATAACGCGTTTTGGAAGTGCATTTTCTAGCGAAGTATTGGACCGTTGTGAGCGTTTTGGCCAAATACTACTGTTATATGTTGCTAGACAGTATCCCCCATGCTACCGTTTTGGTCATTTTGGCACCTGGCCAATTTTGGCTCTGTGCCATAGAGCAAACTACATTTTTACACCAGGAACGCTATGCCGGACTTTCGCTATTTTGGTACTTCGGTTGTGGTGGACTTTTTTCACAGGCTAGCAGCTAGATCTAGAGCTAGATCTCTTGATTTCGCAACCTCACCGGCCCCATCCACTCATACTACTTTTTCATGCTCCGGAGGAACATTTTTATTTCTTTATATATATATATATATTTTTTTATATATATATTTTATATATATATTTCCGGGTCGTTAAACATACGTCTGAAGTCAGTTTTTGGATTTAAATTTTCTTTGCTTCAGTTTGAGCTTACAATTTAAGCTTAAAACATAAGCTCATATCGAGCTAACAAAAAGGTGAATAAGAAAATGGATTTAAGATTCTTGTTCTGCGACCGAAAAAGCCCTGTGTACAACTTTTTAGAAAAATGGAAGACAAAAATGTTTTGGTTCCACTTGCCCCCTTGAGGTTCGAAAAAATCGAATTTCGCGAAAGCGAAAAATTTTGCGATATTTGAACTCAGTGTGGTCGAAAACATACCCACACTAAATTTCAGGTCAATTGGTCAAATTTTAAATACTCTAGCACTGCGGGGAGGGGGTAATCTCGAAAAGACCCATAGGTAACATCTTCTCTCAGACGATTTTTTGAGCGCTTTTACACACAAGTGCCCACAGTTCACTCGCAGCAGTTTTTAAAGGCACAGCGTAAAATGTATTGCACTCGTGAATTGCATTAAACGAGAAATGTATTTTTCAAGCTCACAACGTCAAAAGCTCAGGGGGTAACAGACCCAGATTATTCTTTAACGCAGCAGGCAACATGATTACACTACACATGTCCAACTAATTTTCCGTTGCTGGAATATTTTCCTCAATCTGAGAACAGCTGACTTTAAGGTATCAAAATACTTTGGTTCTTTTAAAAACATTTAAAGAACAACGATAATACCCCTAGTCGTTTAATCCTGCTTTTGTGTTGAACGCTTTTTACGCTTAAATACATCCCTTAATACGGGCAAGATAATGAAAATGGGCTAACAAAAGTAAACTCTTTCGTCCCTGTCTAAGCTTCTAGTTTGTTATTCCCGGATAATTGCTTCTACCATGTATCTCTTCTTTATTGGTGCAAAACGGCGGCCTCCTGCCTTGACAGCCCCAGAACATTGCCCGAAGCTGCGTGGTTAGTTTAGCTTGATCAACCAAATGCAATCTTTCACTTCTTTCCTAAGTTCTTAGTCTTAATAAGAAACGACTGCCTGCACGCGACTCATGGAGATACTTTAGAACTCACTAAACTAGAAACTGATTATATTTTTGCATTAAGTTATTTTTGTTTCAGCGAATTACACTTCTGAAAACGCTCCTTGAAGTATAAAATTTAACCTTTCAGTGCTGACCTCTTTTGTATAGTTTCAGACACTAGGCAATTGAAAAATTACTGAGTAACTCAGTATAACCTGTTGGTAATCTTATGAGAATTTGGCAGTAATTCTAGTTCCTAAAACATACGGTGCACACGTCGAGAAAGCTTTTCTCACCTTTCATAAAACAACATGTACTGAACGAGGCAGCGTGGAAGCCACTAAACATGACAAAACATTTATGACCTTTAAAAATTGAAGAATGATAATGGCACGCTAGTGATGTTTCAGCGCCTGAAACTGAAACTGAAACTGAAAATAGTAGAGCTGGACGCCTGAAACTGAAACTGAAAATGCAAAATATCGACGACTGAAACTAAAACTGAAACTGAAACTTAAACTGAAATTATTTTGATTTGCCGCCTGAAACTGAAGCTGAAATTCTGAAGGAAATAGACCTGAAACTGAAACTGAAATAATATCAGTCGACCATTGAATCTGAAAATAATTTCAGCTCTTGCTAAGCCTGAAATTATCAATCGATTTAGGTCTGCGCTTAGACTGAAAATTGTAATTTCAAACAGCGCTTAGCCGGAAACTTGTAATTTCAGACTACGCTTAGCCTGAAAATACCATTTTCAGATGATGTGTCGTCTGAAATCAGAGTTAGCGCCGGGTCCGGATACCCGCGGGCCGGCACGGGTCCGGGTCCAACTTTAGGACCCGCGGGTCCGGGTACCCGCGGGTCCAAACCGAGTCCGGATCCAAAATACTAAAGAAAACTGGATTTTGGTACATTTAAAACATTACAATTTGTTGTATACCTATAAAAGGTTGGTAGAACGGATGTGTTAGACATTGAGATACAATGTTTAGTTGTCTAGCTGAGGTCTTTCTGATCTATGTTGCTATGTTGGGCTTATACTAGAATTGGAAGTAGAAATATGAGTTATCACAACTCGAATTGATAAGTTAGCATAAAATTTTACAATGCACGCAAAACTTAATCAAGTAAACAAGCTCAAGGGCATTGTTTTCAAATAGAAGCCACCAAAAATTCGTTGACCTTCTTTCCTCCAAAGCATTCGTAACTTATCCGACTGACAGTCTCACACTGTCTCTGGACTATCACAAAACTTGTACTCCTTTTGTTAGCCCTAGCGCTCAAAAATTGTCGTGAGGCGTAAAATTAAGTTCACCTAAAGCTTATCACAGGTTTTATTCACGACTGGACTATTACAGTAGTAAAGTTGCAGCGAAATCTGAGAATGCAGTGAAATTTATGAATGCAGTGAATGTTTGAAATACGAACTGGTTCGTTTTTTAGAACCGGGTACCCGGATCCGGGTCTGGACGGGTCCGGGTTCGGCCTAACGGGTCCGGGTCCGGGCCGGGTCTGAAAATTTGGACCCGGAGCCAACTCTGTCTGAAATTATTATCAGCTCGAACATATGCACTTGAAACATTGCAAGCAATACTGCTAGCAATATGCTGTTGTACTGTATGTATCACAAAATGAATCTCTTCTTTCTAGTAGATTTACGTACAGCCACGCCGTTATTTTAGGGGAAAAATTTTCTTTAATTTTCTTTCCATTTTCTTTTTCTTGCGAAAGAAGAAATTTTGACATCATTTTCTTTTTCTTTTTCTTTATTTAAAGAAGACAGAGTCATTAGGCTGTCTCAGGTTTCAACTGTCAGTCAATCTTGCGTAAGCAGCCCAATCTAGTGACCCCTTGCGAAAAGAGACCTGCTTGCTTCAGTAGTGTGGCCCATGTTATTAATGCATATGTTTGAAATGTACGTAGCAGCTGTCAATGTAGCAGAATGAACTATGAAATGAAATGAACTAAAAGAAGCCGCTTTTCTTTCGTTTCTTTTTTAAATTAAAGAAAATTGAACCCAAATTTCTTTTTCTTTTTCTTTATTTAAAGAATTCTTCCCTTTTTCTGTCTTTTTCTTTCCCCTAAAATTCCGACGTGGCTGTACCTAGATACATTCCATTCTCGCAAAACTGACAATAGCAGTCACAAATTTTACAGATGTTTTATACATTGAACTAAACTGCTGAATATTGACTTTTTGCTGAAGTTTTATTGATTATACAGCAACCTAATAAAAATAATGTGTTTTAAGACGTTCCATAAGGTATAAATTTAAAATTTTACTAGTGAAAATCTAAAATTTTAGTCTAGGCCTGAAACTGAAACTGAAAATTATTTGATTGAGGCCTGAAGCTGAAACTGAATCTGAATCTGAAATTCCGACAAGCGCCCGCCTGAAACTGAAACTGAAAATGAAATAAAATGAGACCTGAAACTGAAACTGAATCTGAAACTGAAATTCCTACGAGCAACCGCCTCAAACTGAAACTGAAATTCCTCAATTAGCAGGCCTGAAACTGAATCTGAAACTGAAACTGAAAATAAATGGGACGCCCGAAACATCACTATGGCACGCGACCACTGAAATTTTCAGTTTACAAAATTTTTAATTCCCAATAAGTGAGAGCATTTTGAGCTTGATTTTTATAGCAATTATAAATCCATTTTTGAGTCAGTGATCAAGTCACGTCAGAGGTTTGAGTCACGAGTATTTTCTTTTAGCGACCATGCAATGTATCAACAATTGAATAAAAGTGCACTGAATAATAATCCTTGCACTCGGCCATAATATTCCCATTCGAAAAAAACATAATATAACAAAACTATGCTATAATATATATTAATCAACTTAAAAAGAACAAAGACTGTATCAAAATCTGAACTAGAATCCAGAGAATCTGAAAATCCTCAAGGGTAGTTATCTTGAGTCAACAGCTGTAGGATTCTCTGTAGCAACAGGTGATTTCTGTTTCTTTTCACTGAAGATGATGATGCGGAAGTTGTTTTTACGGTCTCTTTTGCTAACTTTTGACAGCAGTTATGGAACTTGCTTAGCGAAGCGGAAGCCTACCTCAACAACTTATCAAATAAACTTAGGTGGAATGATATCTGAGAAAATGATACGTTGTCTACTCTCCTTAGAACTGTACACTACTTAACATGCATAAAGTCACTATCACTGTCAGTTCGATATCATGTATCATCACTCGGATAGATTTTTCAGTTTCATTTCAGTTTCTTAGCTCTTCTACAGGTTTAGTTTTTTGCTCGATCAGGAAAGACCCTATAGGGATTGTAGTACAATTTAAATATCACTACATAACAGCGTTCTTCATATGCACTTTATCACTTATACAACTGCTGCATTCCTTGCTGCAGAATGCAATATGCTTAGCAATTTCATTTGAATCGACAGTCAATTTGTCACAATTGAATTAAACAGGCTGCTTTAGCATTAGTTTAAATTGATCTCTCATACATTACCAAAACTAGACTGTTCGTCTAAATGGTTATTTTAAAGTCAATATTTTCACCAATGTTCAATATTTGGTTATTACGTTCAGTCAGTAAGCTGCAAAGTGCGCTATATATGTAAAAATAATGTGGTGCCGATATCAATACATATATAAGAACCCAGATTGTAACCCGTAGCGTCTTTGTTTTTGAGTAGTGTTTCGAAAATGGCTGTGAAGGACGTCTTACCTGAACATTTCAATTGTAAATATGTTAGAATCAGTACCACATTCTGTTGCTTCTTAACCTTTTCAGTTGAGAAGTGAGTGAGCATCGAAAACACACAACCGAGTCAAACAAAGCACAACCAAACTGAGAAAGCAAGCTGAATAGTAAAGTTGGTAAAAAATGCTGTGTTGCATTGGGATCAATGCCGGGTTGTGCTCGTTCGCATCGCAGTACAGTACCCTAATCCCTCCGATTCTGAGAGCAAGACCTGGCTGATTGCGGTTTATTTTTATACGAAAGTTTATACGAATAGCTGGTGCTTTAAAAATCAAACAGAATTTGTTCTACATTATTACGTTTTGCATTTTTAAGTTTCAAAAACACGGACACTGAATATTAACAGATAAACTATAACTGGGTCAAGAAATATGTAAGCTACCCTGCTTCACGTATTGTTTCAATGTCTTAACGGATTTGGGTCATTTGACTTTAATTTATTCGGTCCTAAATTTCTAACAGGAGCACAGAAGTTGGAGTTGCTCCAATGACTAATTTACTGAAACGTGGGTTTTTTAAATTACAAACAATAATCTCTTTAAGCTGGTGTTTATGAGGCACATGAGAAAGAGTCTAATTTAAAGTTTGGCCTATTTCCACTGAACCTTTTAATGTGGTCATCAACTTGAACCATAATAAACTGAACCCAAATTTTGCTGCTAACAAAACAGGGGCTAGAGCTGCTGAAGTTTAATGCTAGTATTCTGTCAACTTTGATGCTGAAATTTACGACCTTTACAGATAACTCACGCACTCAAGACTTAAACCTTATGTTAGGTCATTTGTAACAGGATCTATCTTGATGTTCTGGAATTTCTAAAAGACATGATTGATTTCATTTGAAGCCAATTTCAGCTAAATAGTTGCACTGATCGCATTCACTATTCAATTAATATATAACGTTTTGTCGGAGGTATGTGCCTTGCATATTTAGTTGAAATAAAGTTTTGAAAGGCAGATTCTTTCAAATGACTGTTTCTCAGATACCACTCTTTTATTATGTTAGTTTGACTATTTTGAAGGTTTCAGAAACCTTCCTTTCAAGGCTAAATTATTTCCAGTCTTGTTCTCCTCGGTGGTGGTATTTCCATTATCCATTTGTCAAGAATTTTTCCATGCTACTTTTCATCAGGTTATTCGTAGCTATTTCGTAAAACTTTTTACAGACAGGTAGCAGCATCCAATGTAGTGTCTCAAGTACCGTGGCCGACTGTATGACAATCCAGTGTTTGCAGAATCCGCAATTAGTGGATGTCTGTTTGCTGTTTCAATATTATCAGCGGCACACTCCTGTAGGTAGTGCAGAAATGGCTACTCTGACCTAGAATCTAGAAATGGTATAAATCAAGCAATGTTCAATCAGAAAAGTTGAAATTTGGTGTGTAGGACTTTCAGGCAAGAGGAAATTTTCCTGAAGAATCGCGGTAGTACCATGTACCACTCTTTCTATACATATAAAACGGCGCCCTTTGAAATTGCACGGAAAGCTCAAAAAAATTTTTAGGAAAACAGAGACCTCATCTGTACGGTTCAGAAAATATAATGGTAGCTATCTTGAAGCGAGCGTTTCTGAGATATAAACAAAACAATTTCGCTTTCTACATTTTTTGCCCAGACTTCAGTAAAAACTACTATAACAGTACTTGTTCTAGTTGAGAGACCTTGTATTGCGTTGCATAAACTCTGCTAACTGTCCACTAGCAAGCTGCGTAGTAGCAGAGTTGGACGCGGGCCGAAATTTGCGACCCACACCCGCAACGAAGCCCGCACTCAAATTTTCGGCCCGCACAGGACCGGCCCGCGCCCCGCATACAAAATGTTTGGCCCGCAAAAGCCCGCACTATTTTTAAGATCTTCTGAAGTTCAAAGTTGACTGTTTTAGCGAAATAAGTTAAATATCATCATTAAAACAATATATAAATATTTTTCAGTCGAAAGATTCTCTGTACTTTTACCAGAGGTGCCTAATCTTCAAAACTTTGGTAGTTTAATTTATTAAATCAACATTTCATTCAGTTATTTCTCTGAAGTTAATTGTAAAAATTCCACCATTTTGACAATGATTTGCACCTATTTCCGCATTGAAAACAGCAAAATCTCATGTTTGAACGAAAACTACAATAATAGTGTTTTGTACTTATTCTCATAAAAATATAAGAACTTCGAAATTGAGGAACCTCTAATTTGAAGGCCCAGCCACTTTCCCGCCAGATACTGGTAGTTAGTGCCCAGTGCACCCGTAGTTTTGAACGAATTGTTATAAACTTAGGAATGAAAGATGATAAAGAAAGTGTCCAGGTTTGGAATCTTAATAAAATTTTCTTCTAATTGCAGAAATTTTTTCTTCAGCCAAAACCAAGTTTTACCAGGTCGCACAAAGGCTCACAAAAGGATTCCAGTTTTAACTGTGTATATATCCCTCGAATCCACAATACGCAAAAAACGAACATTTATATTGATTTGTGGTTACTGTGTTGGAGGCTGTGCTGTAGGTATTCAAAAAACATTTACAAATATTTTCGACATATAAGCAACACACGTTCAACAACAGCAAATAGCAACACACAGCAAAAACAAAAAACTCATAGTTAATTTAGTTTACGGTTCTGATTTCAAAGCTCTCAATCAAGCTTTTAAACTTAAGCTTAAAATTTAATAAGAAAGAAGAAGAAAGTCATGTACCACCGAAGATCAGAAAAATTAGGACATTCGGTGGAAGTTGAACGCACGACATTTTGCGCACAAGGCACACGCTCCGACAATACGACGGCACATTGGCAGATCAATGCACAGCCCATGACTTTTAAAGACTACGACCTAAACGTTTTCGGCCATCGCCATCGTCCAAAACTTTAGGCCACCAAAACCTTCCCATTCAATATAAAGAATGCATAATTATCTGTACTCTATGGTTTTTGTGAAGAAGAACACAACTGTATCGCGCCGCAGGCGCGAACTTTTTTAAGGAAAATCACGGTTTTTACTTAAAATTAGGTACAATTTCAAAAACTACTTTTAAGAGATGACATTAGCTATGGCTTATAAACAAACCTAGCTCCAAAAATCGGCCCGCAATGGTCCGCGCGGGCCGCTGCGGGTAGTAAATTTCGGCCCGCCCCGGTCCGCCCCGCGGGTACCCGTGCTAGCAAAATTATCTTGCATCAATATTCCACTGTGATAAAATGCTGGTTTGGTTGAGATTTGAACTCGGTGGCATTTTTGAAGATGTATGGTTAATCTATCACGTTTCATCACTCGCAATTAGCACTCGCACTAGTATTGCGATTTATTTCAACAAGTCCAGCACTTGTTTAACTAGCTTACTATGTAGTTGCTATTTTTATGCAATACTAGAAATTTGCTCTGGTATATGAAGATCAGCAGCTATGCAACTGGCCCCAGGATTTGTGACTTTGTTGTCATTGCTGATGGTAAAACGAGAGAATATCCAGAATTGACAACAAGTCTGAACTCCTCGAATCATTAAGCATTATACATACCTAAGTTGCTTACCTTTTTTCATGCTGCAAAATCCACGCATGCATCCTACATCATGTAAAAGCTGCATTAATAATTAAGCTGATTACGTGTTAATTAGGCGTGTCAACTTTGTTACCTTGTACAACAGTCTAGGATTATCACACTAAGAAGGTGGGTGATGCCAACCTGATTAGCTGAAACAAAGTTTAATAATTTTAATACTAGGCTACTCGAGCAGGCTTATTTTAAATTACTGTAAATCTCATATCTTAAGTATGACTAATAAGTCAGGCTTGATGTAAATTAAGTTCCCATACTCATATTTAGGTTGCCATCCATACAACAGAAAAGAAAGAAAGAAAAAAACGAAGAAAGAAAGTTTCGTCTTCATGAATTTGATTGACACATGTCCTACCACAACCCAGCCTATCTAATCTTCTTTCTTACGTAAACTCAATTGCCGAGTCCACTAAAGTAGTGCTTAAAGTACATGTGTGTTAGAAGTGAAAACGAAGATCAAGTATCAGAACATTGGAGGTTCCTTTGAAATTGAATTAGTTGATAGCAGCTGTCAAGTCAACCAGATTCAACCTATGGTCACTCAGATTTCTTTTATTAGGTAACTTTTTTCTTTTCTTTCTTTCTTTCTTTCGTTCAGTCTTTAAATTTTCTTTTTCGTTCCACTAATATATGACAATAGCTGTAGTTGACTCAGCCTAATTATTTAAGTATTGAAAACTAAAGTTCACATGACGGAGACATTATTAGCTTGGAAACTAAAACAGCTTACAACTAGCCGAAAAAGTCATTTCTTGTGTTTAAAATAACCATGTTTGTATTTAAATGAAATGTCAGTTTAGCAGGTGTAACACGGTTTCGCAGAAAGGTGTTTTATTCCATCTTGTTTTTTGATATGACATTGCGAAAGGTTTAATTTAGATTCCATCGCAAACTGAAGATGTAATCTTTGTGAAGGAATTCACGGATTTGGATGCTTTGCTACTCATGCATCCATGTAATACGTTTTAAGATCACAACTGAATCCAGATCCCAACACTTTTGACTACCGCCGTAATTTCGGAATGCTAAAACAACATAAGCTCAGAAATAGTGCTGACCATAATCGATTATAATTAGTAGAAATTCATATCCTTTCCAGTCTCAAAAATGCTTTGAAACTTCACAATATGCACAAAGCTACGTACGTACATATACCAAATGAGAAATCGATTTTTATGGACCATAGACTGTCCTTGTGCAAATTCCCTGAAATAAATTCTAGGTTTTCACAGATTGAGCCAATTACTAACTGCTTAGTTATTAAAATAAATTCCACGGAAAGTCTGTAGTAGTACCTATTTATGTTTCCACATTTCGTTTCCTTCCTTCCGTCTAGCACCATGCCGGTTTGTATCTGCAAAACCCACATAGATCCCAGACCAATGAGAAGCCAGAACATGATTACTAGGCATGAGCACAGGTCCAAAAATTTGGACCCGGATACTTGGTACAACCCGAAGCGGAGGCCATGTCTGGGGCAATTGGGACACACTACCCGGGTGGGGACCCCGAGAAACTTTAATATTCGGAGCCAATATTCGGAATTGGTTATTTCGAAATTCGTCCATGTTCCAGATATTTTAACTTCAGTTTAATATTTACCTTTTTAATTCGAACCCCTCCTATGTAGTATCAAGAGAGTACCTACAGAAATGTATTTGATTTCCTAGAGAGCGTTGGCTTTTCAACTGATTGTTTTTGAAGACTGGTACAGCACACATGGTAATAGTTGCAGATCGCTGGATAACTCGCGTCTTTAAATTGACAATCTTTCCGATGATGCGTAGATCTAGCCATAACATTGATCCCGTCTTTAGAAGGATATAAGCCGCTGAAATCAATTTAAGTTGTCCATTTGAAAATTAAGTTTTAAAAACAAAATTCTAATTCTTGAATCTCAACACTACATATGGCCACAAGCTCAAGCTTCCAATAAGGTTTAAAATTTATCAGCATCAGCCGTCTCGGCATTAATATTAACATTATTACTTATTATTATTATTATTATTATTATTATTATTATTATTATTATATTATTATTTTTGGCATTATTATTTTTGACATAATAAAGTTTTCGTCAGCTATCCATTCAACTATCTGAAAAGGTCCAAGGGGCCGGTCGTTCACCGGCCTAGCCAGCCGATGACGACTCGCAGAGAAAACGCTGGCTGTCCATGGAAGACAGAACGAATAATCAGCATATGAGCATATATTAGCATTAAGTATTAGCATATGTACCCGCATCATTTAATGGTAAATTTGCAGTAGAAGCTACATCTGCTAATATATAAACCCAGCCAGCTTTATAGACTGGCTGGCCAGTTTTCACACTGCTGGTCAACAATGCTGACAGACAGGGATTAACGTTTATGATCTGTTAATTATATAGTTTAAAAAGTCTAGTGTCCAAACAAAAATGCCTTCTAAGATTAAGGAATGTGATCGGATTATCGTTTAGAACCAGCCAAACATTTTGGAGTAATTAGTGTTCAGAAGATCAAGAAACAGTTAAAGCAGACATTAACTGAAAACTGTTATCGCTATGGATAAAGAAAATCTTTCAAAGATGGAATTAAAATTTTAGCATTAAATATTACAAAAGTTCAAGCCCACATCGGGCACTGTTGTAGGGTGGATGGAAGGACCTAATTGGGACTATTTTTAGTGGAGTGGTAGTAACTTTACGAACAGCCCACCGAGCTGTGACACTGATTTTATGCAACTAATCTAATCTTTCACAATGTTCGACTGCTATATAGTTTTACAATTGAAAAATATTACAATATTTAACTTAACTTAATTAAACCCCAGTAGTAAATCCACATCATTAATTTTTGTTTTAGTCGTAGCTGTAGCAAATAATAACTGCAGTGTGAAAGGTTGAAATCAGGATCTGAAAGATGTGAAGAAAAGTATCCAGGGCGGGGATCGAACCGCCGAGCTTTGGATCTTGAGCAGAACGCTCTACCACATCCCAGGACGTTGAGATCAGTTTATTATGCTGATTTCAACCTTTCTGGGTTGCTGATATTTAATAGCAGCAAAATTTACACAAAGCTAAAAAACTTTCGTTACTTAAAAATTTATTGTTCCAAGTTGAATTTACTTTGCTTGATCCTGTTTTGTCCGGGTTATTCCGGTTTTAAGTGAATATCTGGTACCCGCCAGCCGCCGGGTACCCGACTACACGAGCCAATGTCTGTGATTACTCATTCGGAGGGGAGTCGGGAACGAGCAAAAATTCAAGCACTTTGCCTTTGCCATTATATAAGTCTTTGGGACTGTCAGCGGTCAAAATAGCTATATCCAATCTACCTGATATATAAAACAAGTTAAAAGTAAAGTAATACATACAATATATTAAAGGAATGCTTACATTTCAGCTGTTATCTTTAAAAGGATATATAGCAAATGCATAAGCATTACAAACATTTGGCATTTGCCAGCCAAATCCAAATAGAAAGAAAACATTCCTATTAACATGTAGCATTTTTTGTATGACAAAAATTTTCTGAACCTCCGCTAGCGCAGTGGCTTTTACTGCGCTATAACTAGTGGAGGATCATGTCCAGCCTAGAATTAAAAACTCTAGCACGTCTCTGACTTCTCGCCAGAAGTCATGCAAATCCAGTCGAGTGCTTGAGGTGCTTATCACTCAGCTCCGCGTTTATCCGAGATAACTCAACGTGCGGCCGTCATTCCAGTGATGCGTGGTACCACAGCCTGGACAATCGCCTCGGATAAGCTGCATGAGAGGTTACTCAGTGTGACCTTAAAGTTCAAGGTTGCTTTCATAAAAAAGAGAGATGGCACTACTCCTAATCGGATCACTACACTGGAGTGGAGCATTTTCAAACAGTTTTCTGTATATCATTAATGCAATGTATATCTACCTTTTGCTTGAGCCAAACTCTTCATGTAATGGATTGAATAAACAACTTTTCTAAGGATGGGTGAGAACGCTTTTGGCATAATCTTGGATCCTATGAGAATGATACATAAGACCTGGTTTAGTGTATGTAGAACATAATATCCTTTTTCGAAGGCCTAACAACGACATTTTTTAGAATTTAATGACACAGCACCCACCTACAGCTTCCCATAGGAATTTTTGGATATGACGTTTAAGTTCTAGAACAGTTTCACTAGTTATGTTGACAAGCACTGTTATTAGAATAATTAAGTCATCGTCAACTTTTCTTTGTTGAGGCGTTATTATTACAATTAGCAAACTTAGGATTAACAGTTCATCTACCTTAATTCATGAAAGATGTTCGAAATGCAAACAACTTGTGTAAACAACTTATCCTGTTCTTATATTTTCAGATCCTTCATCCAAAGACGTTTCTTAAACCTACTAAAGTTGCATTCTAAGCTGTAATTTGTGGTATATAACTATACATTTATTTACTACCCATTCTAAATTGTTGTAATGGGCACCAGTTCAGCAAACAGTAGTGCGGTTTTCTCAACCTATTTTGCTATACATGAAGCGGTTCTATACCTTGTACTTTATTCCACTATCGCATTGTGTGGTATGGTTGGTAATATATTTGTTATATTTGCCATTTGCTTTGACAAAAAATTGCGAGCTTCCCTCATGAACCTGATTCTGGTAAATCTGGCGATAGCTGATCTCACTAACATTATCGGATGCCTGCCGGATATTGTACATGTATTTTTAACAAGATGGTACTTGGGAGATTTTGTCTGTCGAACCGTTCGATTCATACAAGTGTTTTCAGTTTATGCTTCTGTGTTACTGCAAGTTGCCGTCTGTGTGGAGAGGTAATCTAACAGTTATGCAAACTTGATTAGATTCATAGTAATTAATTTATATGTGCACTAATATGTACACCAGTAAGTCAGTCTCAAATAAGAAATAAAGGAGAGGAAATGGAATAATTTTTCCCTGCAAATAATCCTTGATCAGCAAACTGAAATTTCGTATGTCTTGATATTCCAGTAAGCAGGACGCACAGAATAAGTTCGTTCCTGCTGTTATTTTATCATTTTTGAACATTCTCCATTCCGGGTAGTGACCAACATCTGATGGCTAGTCAGTAGCTGCAGCCTGCAAGGGACTCCAAAGTGCTAAGATAGAATAGACTGAAACTTCTATTTCAAGATTTCAACTATTTCATGTCTTCAACTTCAGGACTTCAACTATTCAAGATTTCAACCATTTCAAGACCGTGCATGTGAGTGTGCTCACCCTTTCTCTAGTCTTTCCAAACTGTTTTATCGAACCATTGGGTGATCATTGGGCCGCAAGAAGCTATGGCCGTAGGAGCTAAGTTTTGAAAAACACTGCGCCATGTAAAAGTGGATTCAATATTCCGGTTCTGCACGTTAAATAACTTATAAACAACGTTTGAGCAAAATAGAAAACAATATTTTTGCACTGCAATACACTGCTTTTCAGGCCTCAAAACCAAGTCTATTTCTCAACAGACAGTGATCTAGCACACTAACGGGAAAACCAAAACCTGTAAAACGTTGGCACAATTTAGAATCTTTTAACTTTTTCACGACCTTTTCAAGAAAGGATAGAGTAGAGTTAAAATTAACTCGATCCTTTTCAGGAAAGAGCTGAAAGAGTTAATTTTAGCCCTGCTAATTTTAGAGAGATTTTAAAATTTTAACTTTGCGTGGATTCCTGAAAGAGTTAAAGTTAACCTCTCTTGAAATGTACCCATTTCAAGAATCGCGCGCAGAGTTAAAATTCTGTTGAGTTAAATTTAACTCTACCCTTTTCACTAAAGGGTTAAATTCAACTCTGTTATGCAACTCTTTGTGAGCATTTTCTGATGAAATTTAATCCCAGACAAACATACATTAACATAGGATCGGGTCTTGGGGGGGCTTGTCCCCAAAAAATTTTCAGAGGGCTTGTACCTTGAACAAAAATTTTCAGGGGGCTTGTACCTCAAGAAAACTTGGCGAAATTTTTCGAAAAAGTAACGCAAATTTTATTAAAATTTGCAAAAAATCTTCAATTTTTGGAAAAAATTTCAAAATTTTGCCGGATTTTCTCGAAAAATTAAACATTACCCCGAAATTTTTTGAAATTTCATTGTGGTAACTAATTTTTTCCTCTTTTCGGTTAGTCTGTCATTTTTATACCCCTTTCCCGGGCCTCCCTCCCGGGGGGGGTGGGCCCCCCCCCCCCCCGCGTTAACCTATGCAGACAATACACGCAAGTTATGCAGAATTAAAATTAACTCTATTCATGAAACCATGGTGGTTAATTTTTAGTCTGTCATTTTTAACCCCTTTTAACTCTACAGCTTTTAATCCTGCAGGGTTAAAGAGAGCTAAAACAAGCAGAGTTAAAATTAACTCTGTGCTTTCATGAAAACATTTAGGGTAAAACGACTTAATAAGGCACACCTGGCAATAAGGGACAAAGTTCTGGTTTTTGCATCGGTCACAAAAACATGGGTCAACTGATTAGTTCTAATAATGCATTAAATAATAGCCCTATTTCCCCTTTATCTAATAACGTCTCGACCTAAATATAAATATATATAAATGTTATCCAAGCAAAAGATATAAACAATTATCTAGAATCGCTTGTTTTCTCTATTCTGAGAACGTCCCGTTTGTCCAGTTTCAAAGATTTTAAATTGAGCTACTATATACATTTTTGGGATTACGGCAATCCTGACATCATTTAAATGAGCAAAATGCGTAGAATACTGTAATGTAGAGTCTCTGTTTTTTTGAGAATTTTGTTTTTTCAGGTTTTTATGGCCAAGTTTGCGCGATGCCCTTTTCCAGATAATAAGGAACAGCAGTTTCGGCCATTAAGGGACACCAGGGAGATAAGTAGGGGCAATTCAGGATATTAAGGGATAGGGTGAAATTGAAGTTTTTTAGTTGCATTCGATACTTTTGGAAATACTCAACACTTTTCCTTCTTGAACCACAAGTGGCAAATTTTTTGTGCGATCTGTACAGGCGTTTTAAAGTTATGAGATCAAAGAAACTATAAGCTAATATTGTTATAATTTTGAGCTAATACAAGGTTAAGGGGCTAAGATGTAACAAAGATTGTTGGTTAATTTCTATTCCACCTAAAATGATAGCGGCAGATTTCTTGGATCTTCAAATTTTTAAACTACGATACTGAACGCAAGAGACATTTGCGAAGGTTGTTGTAATGACAACAAGTTACCCCTTAAAAGGGGAATAATACCGCCGTAGATTTTGGGATTTATGTGTTTAACGTTTTGCTTGTTTTCATCATACTGTTCTAGTGTACGTGAGTTAGTTTAGTTTTTTGCCTAGGATTGATAGTATGCTTAAATGAGATTATCTCGTCGAGAATCAGAGAGATAAGTGACGTTAGCTTTTGACTAGTTTCAACTCCCCGCATTTACCGTTTCTGAGACAAATAAATGGGAGTATTTTATTGCCATTTGCCACTGTCAATTCTGAAACTAAAATTATACCGGAAGAAGGATTCGATCTGTGTCCGGAACAGTGCCAAGCGGACACCCTAGCCCCTACACTACTCTGACTATATCGATTTTATCGAGTAAACTGCGAGAGAGAAAGTTATCATTTATCTATATATGTTTATTTTAAACAATTTATTTTATCTAAATTCTGTAGCAAAGCAAACACTAATGAAATAAATACAGTGCAAGCGCAAAATCAGTCTTTGGACACAAAAATTGTAACATCAGTTTTAGCGATTTATTGATTTGTTAAACCTGTGCCAATCAAGTGACAGCAAATAACGCCCGATTTTCGGTAATATGAGAAAAGGCAGAGAGTGATCGTCTGCAAAGCAATTTACAGGAGCAATTTACAGGGCGTTGAAAATTAACTAAATTGACTGTAATGATGCTCTAAAAATTGCAAAATCGTAGAAAAATTGTTGGGCAAAAAACCTGCGTAACAGGGACATGTGTTGAAGATAGGACGGAAATCCTCCGCGCCAAACAATTTACATGCAAAACATAGGAATTCAGATGGGTCAACAAGTATACCGCCTCCGGCGGTATAAAAATTGTTCAACGTCTTTGGTTCTATAAGAAAACAAATCTTTTAGAAAGTTTTAATATTTCGACAAAATTTAAATTTTTAAAATTTCTTGATTTTTGAAGTCTTTGAGCCTAGATAGCCTCAAATCTAAGTTTCACCACACTAGACAGACTTTTAAATAATTCTGTGTATTGTTTACTTGGCAAAAGTTGCTTTCATTATTGCCAATTCTGTACTGATACACAAAATCCTATGCTGTCCCTTAAAATCCAAACATGTCCCTCATTATCATTGATGGTGTCCCTAAAAACCCGGTTTTGCTAAAAATATCCATTTTTTGCAACTCTATTAATATATTCAAAGTTGAAATTTTAGTTGATTTTAATTAATTTAATTGTAATTGAAACAAGTAACCCCTAAAAGGGGAAATATTTCGCCCCAGCGAGTTCATCTCAACGAAACTGTAACAATTTTTTGGTACCGAACTACAATTCATGCCAATACAAATGTCTATTTTCAATCTTGGCAACTGCATCTTCAAAGGCAACTGAACGAAATTTGTACCGCATTCAACTAGGAAGCTGGTCTTCGCTACCGGAAATATCCAGAACGTCGAACCTGCAGTTTGGACAGACATATATTATTGCACGACTTGCCTCGTTTGCACCATTATGCCTCCATTTAAGATATTCCGTTGCCTAATCTGATATAGTTTTCCCGTGTCGATTAGACGGTTACCTGCCATAATCTTGCATTTTTTGCTGACAACAAAATGTGTAAAGAAAACACAATCATGAAGTGGACATTTTAAGAAATGATGCAATAGTTTCAGGCTGCCTCATTTGCATAATCTCTGAATGTAGCAAACATTCTCTATACTCCCGCCAAGGGGGGCAATGTAATTGCTTTGTTTAAGATGAACAAGTAGGCCCCAAAAGGGGCAGTATTCCTTAGTAGACCTGTTATTATTCAATTACAGTTGAATAATTTGTTAGTAAAAACTGAGGTCTTGCTTCAATTCTTATTTCCGTTGGGGGGTCTTGACAGCAGAAACCCCAATTGGTGGAAGATGTCCCCAATTGAAGACGTCGCCAGAATAGGTCTTCGGTTTTTTAGTGTTTTGCGCTTGATCCTTGTTGCTTCTTCTAAGTTTTATGCTTTATCACCAAAATCCAGTGCGATATAGTAGTGTAAGCCCGCCAAAGAATGCAAGCAGGCTACACATACTATCTAATCCTATCCTAGTGCACCTTGGTGTAGCTCCCAAGCTACACTGGTGCTCAAAAATATGCAACCATTTTGATTGCAGACAGCCGAAGACTGCGTAGAGTCTGTCCATTCGGCTGCTTAAATAGCAGCTGCCAAAACTAATTTGCATATTCTCTCTCAAAAAACTCAGCCCTAAGCTAGCCCTATGTTGAAGATAGGGCTTCTGAATGGAGAAATGACTCATACTGCAATGGACATACTAATTTTCTTTTTATACATTCCTGCTCCAGCAGGAATAAAAACATATATGCTGGGCCCCCTGCAAAAGTTCAGGAAGTTAGGAAAAATTTTAAAATTTATCTGGACATGCACCCTTTAATTCTACAACCGGTTTTCCCCAACTGTTTAACATTTTAACATTGTTTAAAACCAGGTTGCCCCCTAATCCAAAAAAATGGAGCAGCTACGTTTAAATGTTAAACATAGGCACTGCTTTTGGTAAAAGAAAATTTTCAGTTCAAAAGTGGGTTCACCCATTACAAATATTTCGCCTTCGGCGAAATAAAAAGCATGATGCAAATAAATTAAGAACAAATTAAGCTTTCATTTTATATCTAAATCATGGAATTTTGTTGAGTATATATTAAACAGATTCAGTTGTACGAACTTGCATCTGAATGAAATTCCATGAAATGCGAAGCGTTTTTGTCCCTTATTACGTCGTTTTACCCCAATATTAACCCTGTTCTACTCTACCTTTCTTGAAAGGGCCCTTGACATGCTGCTAATAATGTGTGAAAAGGTAGCTCTCTCCAAAAAATTAGGTATATCATAATCGTAGCCTCCCCGTTGTTCCTTCAAGCCCGGGGAAGTGGACACTGAACAACAGCTACCAAGTCTGTATGTTTATCCCAACTTTCAACGCGAATGTTCAATTGTAATAATATGTGCTTCCATTTCGACAACATCATGAATATCTACTGTTTTTGTTTCAGGTTTATTGCTATCAAATATCCCATGAAAAGCAGGATGTTTCATTCTGGTCGTCGAATTGCTGCAATTCTGAGCACCTTCTGGGCTATAGCCGGCGGTTTTGCGGGTCACAATTTCTTCCTAAACAGAGTCAATGATAAGCAAAATTGCAATCTAATCCACCCACTGAGCTTATGGTACAAACTGGGCGAATTTTTAACATTTTATGTTGCCCCTGCAGTCATTTTTACCATACTATACTCCATAATAGCTCATATATTATGGCAAAGTAATCAGGGGATGCTGAGTGGACAGCAGGACTCCTCAACGTCGGCAGGTCTAATAAAAAAGCGGAAAAATGTGGTACGAACGTTGGTAGCCTGTGTGGTCGTTTATTTTATCTGTTATTCACCGATTCAGGTTAACTTTTTAGTACGTTTCTTTGGTGGAAAGCTTCAATTTCCACTCACTGTTTCGCTGGTACTCAATGCTTTTACGTATATGTCTAGTGCAGCGAATCCGATGCTTTATGTGATCTGCATGCCGACTTTTCGAGCAAAATTTTTCGCCTGCTGTTATCGATTGAGATCAAGACATGGCTCCTTTGCTGAGCCAGACTCGCTCGCCACAGCGCAGCAACAGACAGATTCGCTGTTGGGTCGGCACGGGAAAAGACGTTGTTACAATGGCGGTCGATATTCTCGTTCCCCTGTTCGAGAAGACGAAGCGAAAAGACTTTTTTAATGTTAAAGACTCTCAGTCTAATCAAGAGTTTATAATAGCGAGAGTTAGACACTCAGCTCTTCCTAATAGAATAAGCTTGCGAGATGATCGAAACATTAAGGCCGAAATCTCGAAGGGGCTTCTCAGCGTGTAAACATAGCACGCTGACATTTTTCGAAAACGGGCGTTTTTCCCAAATTAAATAGTATAACTTCAGCTAGGAAAATCGTACAACAATAATGTTTATATCATTATGTTGCGTAGAACGAGATCTTTTTAACGATCTAAGAATTATAAAGTTCGGTTCAGGCAATCTCTTGCAAAACTGGCAATAAGACATCCTTTCCACGAAATTTCCAGGAATTTCATCTCTTCTTCAAAATACGTTACGTTGTTGCTGTATTTGTACTATGTAAATTGTTGTACGATTTTTCTAGCTCAAGTTATAGTATTAAATTTGTCGAAAACGCCCATTTTTGAAAAATATCAGCGTGCGATATTTACGTGCTGACACGCTGAGAAGTCCCCTCCCCGAGATTTTGACCTTAATGTGTCGAGCATCTCGTAAGCTTATTCTATCAGGAAGAGTTGAGTGTCTTAAGGTGCATTCATAGTCGCGAACGCAGAGAGACGCGCGCCGACGCGCGTCGACGCTGCTGATTGTAACATGCCGTTTTAACCGTTTAAAAATAATTGTAGCGTATTCATACTCACGTACGCATCCAGACGCTTACGTACGCGCGTTGACGCGCGTCTGGTTGCGTCTGGAACTATGAATGCACCTTTACTCTTGCTATTATAAACTCTTGGTCTAACGTATACTAGCTAACCTGTTTTGAACTTTTACTCTACGATGGCAGATTAACCTATACTGTTCTACTTTATGATATCTATGACATCTATGATATATCTAGGATACGGGTAGGATACGGATAGTATGCATATTGGAGTTTTCAGGCTTGGTTATTTCGTAAATGAGTCTGCAAACTACACTAGTAAAATAGCAAAAACTAGGCAAGTAGCACAAGTGTTGGACCTTGATTCTCTTCTCGGAACGAATCACACTTTGACATTTATTAACTGACAGTTTCCTTGTGCTTATATTGCGGCTTTTAGATTCCCTGTAAGCCCTGCTGTACACGCAGTACTTGCCATTGGACATAACCTCATCCGAATTTCTGAGTAACTATCCCAGGCCTACAACGTCATTCTGAAACTGCTAGTACATACCATTATTCTCAGAACACGCAGCATTTCTCTGTTTACACATAACCTAATACCAAGAGTACATGATGATAAGAGTGTGACAAGCGTCACATTCTATGCAATGAAGGCAAAAACAATGCGATGCGCGCTAACGGCTTACTCCCCCCCCCACAAATTGACCCCCTCTCACACCGCCCCTATATGGGTACGTGGTCCATACGGGGGTCGCTCACTGCTTTGCATAATTACACGCTGAAATTAACAGGGGCCCAATTTGAGGAGGGGGTGCAAGCGTGCATGCTTAACACATAGATGTACAAAATATACTAAGCGAGTGAGCGACCCCCGTTTGGAACTATGTACCCATATAGGGGCGGTGTGAGAGGAGGTCAATTTGTGGGGGGGGGTAAGCCGTTAGCGCGCATCGCATAGTTTTTGGCTTCATTGCATAGAGTGTGACGCTTGTCACACTCTTATCATTATGTACTCTTGCTAATACCCAGCACCAGTGTATTAGAATGGCCGGCTAGATCCGTCCGGCAGTCGGTCTGCGGCAGCTAAAAAAATTTTAGCAGCCAGTTGGCCGTTTTTGGCCGACGGCTAGTCAAACATTTTCAGTATTGTGTCTGTTCTGAAACGTCCTGGGCCAGGTTGCAAAATATTCTCGCTAAGCCAACTAAGTTAAGCTAAGCTAACTTTGACTTAGGTGTTCACTTAGGAGAATCGAGTTTTAAAAGATTCCCCTAAGCTAGGAGTGCTGTTCATCACTCCTAACTTTCTCCTAAGTTGCCTGAGTTTAGAAGCAGCGTCAGCTAAACTTAGGAGAAATCTTTTGAAATGGGCTTAGGAGGTCTCCTAACTCCCTCCTAGACGTCCTCCTAAGTTCCCTCCTAGGAGGATACTTAGGAGAATCTTTTGCAACGCATCAGAAGTTTGTCCATGAACCTGGTGATGCTTCGATACCAATCCATCCGCAGCACTGGCGGCTGATCACACTGGCTGAGCAACAGAATTGGCAGTAGGCGATCCATGTTGAAACAAGTCGAGCTCGTCTTATCATTTTCTTCCCGTCTACTTTACACATTCCGTTCGGAAATGTTTCGGCCAATCAATCTCAGCCTGCCAAAGGCGGAAGCCTTCGACTGTCCGTCCAGACCTTACCCTAGAACCGGCTGCTTTAAATTATCGACCTTTGTCTTGGAGAGAGTTAGCTCTGATATCTCAGCCTTTTAGCGGCTGCCTTAAAATTATCCACCCAAAGCTTAGCCTTGTTCGCTTGCTTTGTACCTCAAACAAGTGGAACTTTACACCAAACTACAGTACAGTTAACGTAAACTATAACAATCTCACAAGGGAGCGGCTTTGGATTAGCCCTGGGGTCTTCTTGTAACGGCTCACCAGGTAACTGTAACTTTGGAGGGGCGAAACGTCCGTTCCAGAAATGGATAATTACAGTTACGGGCTAGAGAGTGTCGAGCGAGATACGAAAAGGTCTAGCGGCTAAATACTAATATAATAATGAAAGTTAAGTTAGAGATTACAATTGTTCAATTAGTTCTGAGCACGGTTTTCCACAGGATAAACGATCACAATGATTGATGCATTTCCACTGAACATGTTTTAGGCTTGGTTTAGAACAATTTAGTCTGTTCTCGAAATAGGTTCCCAGATGAAACAGGTATAGATTAATCGTCTCTGCTTATCTACTTTCTAGCAATCTGTCGCCAAAATCTAGGCCCAAATATGTACGTAGGCAAGAGCTGCACGGACTGAAGGATCACGGGAGCAGGACAAGAATCCACTAGCACGGCCGGATCACGGCTCTGAAACATACAACGACAAGGCTCCTAGCGACCACTGAACTGAACTGATCTGAACCACTAGATTCACCGATAGGCACTATCTTCGCAGCAGAGAACTTAGGCAGCTTCGCTCGAACGTTGGTGGGCAACCTGAATCAAATGGGTTGCCCATTAGAAACAGCGGTAGTGGGGATCAGAACCCCAGCAACTATTATCTGGACCAATTGGCTTCCAAGTGTGGGTTTTGACACCCAAAAGTCTTTGTGTAAGTGCTTTGTGTAAGTCTAACTAACTGTCTTTGCTTTTAGGTGAAATTTAGACATTTTGGTAGATTTGGTGTGCCATTGAACATGATTGAATACTTTTCCTGGCCGATTTGTTGTCTTCGGCCAAATATGCAAATGAGATTGGCTTGAGCCGAGAACTGAACTGGACTGCACTACTTAACACTGCCTAATTGACTTAACGTGACTACTATAAACCTAAAATTAAACTAATACTAGCCACTTTATCTGGAAACATACAAACTGGATATTCCAGCACCTAGGGACTCAATATTGGTTGTAAACCTGAACTCTGAACAGAACTATGAACTGTTACCATCTAATCTACGGGTACACAGCGCTAAACTTAAATTGGCTTCCACCTACCACTATCTGAACACTAAATATTACCAATACGGTATTTAGTCTAATATTAGTCCAAGAACTGAATATGCAAATGAGCTAACCTAATTTGTACCTAAACTAACTAAGCTACCTAATTATCACAGGCTAGACCCATTGCTTGCGGAGGCTCCACCTCTTGCGAACGATGTCCTACGCATGTCTACGGGGTCCGGACATTACAAACTAGCAAGTAATCTACAATTCTACAATTACTCAACCTAAGTTACTAAAAGCCGGATACTAGACAGGATTTGGACATGGGCTCTATTCCTGGCCCGAATACGTACCTAGTCTAATTATTAGAAATTACTAATTACCTACCTACCTACTAATTAAATTACTTTAATTATTATTAATTTGACTGGTCTCAAGACCTCAACTGGAGGCATTTACTTGAGTAGTCCCACATATACAATTTTATCATTCTTCCATTCGCACAGGACATGCGACAATATCTACAGCTGGGAGGAGTTTACATGAAGTGTCCATCACGCATTCAGATCAAAAAATAGTAACTACATTTTAAATCACGCGACCTCAAGACCTCCTCTGCTGAGGGGTTTGTATGAGGAACCCGGAAGCTTATAACTAATGTAACTTAAAGCCTATACGGGCTAATTCCCGTACTAATTACTACCTAATCTATTTAAGGGGGGGCTACTTGGGTAAATTCGACCCTCACGGATTTAGCTCAAATTGTGCCAATTCATAGTCCCTAAGGCCGTACGCAGTCCATTGAAATTTGGGATGATTTCGTCCATGAATAAAAAAGTTACAGCCATTCAAAATTTCCAATTCCTATTGAAAATGGCCTAAAATCGGAACTTTAGATTTTTCGCTTCTGACAACGATAACTTACTGAAATCTAAACGTTTTGAAGCGTTCTATAGCTCGTTTTGGAGCTAAATACAATATCTGAAACTTGTCGAAGAGCTTTTTTTAAAATTCGGTGTCAAACTTTTACAGTAATCGTTTCCGTGAGGCAACCGAAAATTCGTCAAAATATGGCATTTTTCGAAAATTTTCGAACTTTTCAAATATGCACAATATCTATATCAATCGATAGCTTTTTCGATTTTAAAAAACTTCTTCTTGCCACAAACGTTCATTTTGCAACTGTTTAAAGTTATCGGCCAAAAACCGTTTTTCTGTGATTTTTCAATTTCTCTGTTTTGGGGGTTGCCTCACGGAAATGATTACGGTAAAAGTTAGAAACCGAATTTTACAAGTTTTAGACAAGCTCTTCGATAAGTTTTAGATATTATATTTAGCTCCAAAACGAGCTATAGAACGTTTCAAAACGTTTATATTTGAGTAAGTTATCGCTGTCAGAAGCGAAAAATCTAAAGTTCCAATTTTATGCCATTTTCAATAGGAATTGGAAATTTTGAATGGCTGTAACTTTTTTATTCCTGGACGAAATCATCCCAAATTTCAATGGATTGCGTACGGCCCTATGGACTATCAATGGGCACAATTTGAGCGAAATCCGTGAGGGTGGAATTTTTGACCCAAGTAGCCCCCCCCTTAATCTAATTAATTCCTAGCTACTTGCGTTCAGGTCTAGAAATGGCCTGTATCATGGTCATTTCCTGGTGATTGCTCGTGTAATGGGTAATAATTGCTGTTGCAATTGTTATCAAACAGCAAAACTACAAAACACTGTTTAATTTAAAGGGGGGGGGTGGCAGGTTCCAATTTTCAACTTTCCGAGCTTGGGGGGGGCAGGCAGGTTCCAATTTGGAGTGGAATTTGGCAATTTGGATGAGAATTTGGAGTTTTCGAGCTAAAAGCAAAAGTAATTAGGGTAGACTTCCGAGAGTCAAGTCAACCGAAAAGACCCTAACCCATCATAACCTCAGAGGGTGGGGCGAAAGGCGTGTGTGCAAAGGATGGTATAGAAAGCTAAAACTGGGGGGGGACTAGGCCCAGTTATGAGAAGTGCGAAAGTTGTCATCGGAGCCCATAGGCCCCGCTAAGTTCAAAAGATGGATCGTGGAGAACGCCACGAGGACATGAAGGTTTTCAGGATATGCAGCAGGATTGCCAATGTGGCCCACGTCGAGGGCATAAGGGTACGCAGGGTGTGTGTGACAGGCCTAGAAGTGTCAGTGCTAACTGATCCTGAAAAATGAGAATGCGTCTTAAGACGGGAAAGTGGGGAAGGGGGAATGCTAAAGTCAAGGCCTCCGTATAACGGCTCAAGACAGCATTTCCCCCGGCAAAAAACCAGACGAAAGGGGGAGATCAACAGCTTTGTCTAATGCCTCAAAAGGCACTGACTGAAAGTTTGAATTTTCAGTCGAAACCCCATCAGGGGGGCGGTCTTCCGACCCCCTGCAGCCGATTGGTTGATTCTGTGTGATCATTGCAATCACTCTTTGTGATTAACGAATCGTGGCCTACGGTAGCCCAAGTGCGCTGGCCCCAAAAGGATCCATATTTATGGCTTCTGAGCCATAAATGTGGAAAGCAAATATTTTGGGGCTTAGATTGGCGAAAATTTTGGGATTTTATGGCTCAAGACTAATAAGCCCTAATGCGAAAAGCAAATGTTTTCCAGTCTCGCTTTTTGTGACGAGACTCGCGTCAGCCCAAAAAAGGCAAAAAGGGACAATTTGCTAATTGGTGAAGATGTCCCTTAAAGGCCTTTTTGAGCCTAATTTTTGAGAGGGGGAACTTTTAATTTTCTTTTTATTAAGGGGTCCCCTTTTTCACCTTCGTCATTGCTTCTGTATTTGCAAAGACGGGGTATAAACCCGTAAATCCTTGGAGGAACAAAAGCTCCCCCTTTTCTCAGTTTTGGCCTCTTGGCGGCCACTTCAATGGATCTTTATTGTGTAGGAAAGCAAACAAGGAAAACCTCTTCAGGGTGGTCCAGAGGATACATCCCCTAAGATTTAACTACCTACTTAAAATTTACTTATACATATTACTGTACTTATACATAATACTATACTATACTTATACTAATATATATTTACTCAAGTTAGAATTAATAATTGTATCTTACCTACAATTAAAAACTTCCCACTCACCTAAGTTTTTAGTTTCCTTTATTTCTTCCTTTTAAGGGTTATTATCCCCTTTATACTAATTGCTTACATACCTATATGTTTTAGATTAGTGCAGAGAACTTCTCAGCCTCTTCCAGCCTAGTGCTGGAGAGGCCAACTGTGACTAATTCTTTCGTCACTTGGGTACCTTATGTGAATGAACGTATGAATGAATTCATTCACGTAAGGTGTCTGGAAGCTTCGGTCGCTGTCCAGACAGGTGGACGTTTTACAAATAGCCTGTATTAATTCAGAAAGGACACAAGGAAGAGAGGGAAGTAAAAAAATGTTGTTTCGTATTGCTCATGTTCTCAACCCCAAACCGCCCCCCCCCGCTCCACCCCCCCCAGCTACGGGCCCGGCTTTGGGCCGGCCTTTCGGTTTACAGGGCCGCAGGGCTCTTCGGGCCTCCCGGACTCACCTTCCGTTTAGGGCTCAGTTTGGAGACTATGCTTAGCGGGCCGAGATTTGAACCGGGTCTAATACCGAGCCCGTGGTTTGTGCCGAATCTGGTAGCAGTCTCCTGGCTTTGACTGGTCTCCAGGGCATCGTTGTATAAAACACTACTGAACTTAGTTGCGTTTCAGTAGTCTAACAGTTAGTAGTCCGTAGCTGATTCTGTTGCATAAAAGCCAGTACTGCTAAGTGCTGAACCGCTATTGAAAGTCATTTCAGTAGTTATCCAATACCTAGTAGCAGTAGTAGTAGCCGTTGCATAACATTAAAATCTACTTACTATACTATACTGAAAAGTTATAAAAACTAAAGGGGAAAATGCCCTCAATGGGCAACCAACTTGGTAGAATAGGGAAACACTTTAATGTTAAATATACACGGTGCATGTTTACAATTGAGATTCTGCTGAAGCGGAGCGGTTTCTTAGCGACTAAAATGACAGAAACCAGCTTCGTGCGCCGAATAGGGAATCTACTCGTCGACTAAAATGACAGAAACCAGCTTTGTCGCCGAATAGGGAATTCCGTCCTTCCGCCCTATTCGCACAGAAAGAAAGAAATAATTGTGTTCATATTCTGCTAGCTTCTGGCAACGTAAGCATTATATACTCTTAATATTACATTTTACATGCCAACTGCGGCGTGGAAACAATGGATGGCCAAAAGCAGTTCAATTTTGAGCTACCCCAGATGTGAAATCGTACAAAAGGACCACTAGCAACAGGGACAACAATAAAGACCTTAAGCAAAATTCGTTGTCAACAGTGCTTGTGTTAAAATATGTGCTATCAAAAGCATTTTTAGATTTTTAATGCATATATTATCGCTAGATTTTAATCATTCCTATAAGATGAGAACAGAGCACACAGATCTGCATCAACGCTGAATCGGCGTTATAATACATCAGTAGTGTAGATGACGGATACCCCCCGTATCTTTAACACATGATGTGTTAATCATACAGCGTCGTCTTGTTGAACGGGTATTTTTTATGAAAATCAATAATCGTCTCGACAGCTGTTGTGATAGCTAATTAACTTAGCATTTCAGACACCGCAGAACAGCTATTCTTTGCCACAAAAACAGCCTTTTTGATAAAAATAGCTGATTTAGAAGAAAGAAAGATTTAGAAAGAATTAACTAAATAGTAAATATACAACTGATGACAGCATCTATTTCCTTAACTATCACTCTGCCCGCAAGCGAAATCACTGCCGCAATAAAGCAATTCCCTATCCCATTCTCAGTAAATTTCGTAATATATATTCGTTAACAACGCTTTAAATTAAAATACTGCTATTGCGTAGTGCTTATTGACTACTCTGCTTTTGTTCTTCCGGCACAGTCTGTATGTCTCTTTAACAGCTGTTTTCGCAGCACTTTGCCAATGCCTTTGAACCTGTCTGCTATGTTTGGAAATTCACTTACGTAATTGTGCACTGACAACTTTATGACGACAATTATTTGATTTTCTGTATTTGGACCTGCACCGGTCCAACAACCTTTCTTCCTCATTCTCACTAAGACACAACACTAGTATTCTCGCGCTTAAGAGAACATGTTCTCTTAAGTGAAATACGGGCAAAATCGGAAAATTTTCTGATTTCACTTAAGGGGGGTTATAATATATCCTCATATGTGTCCAAAAACAATACAAATTTTTAGAATCAAGGGTCAATCCTGTTAAGAGATATTGCAGTTCAAATCACTGCAATTTAGTATTTACGCCACTATGCCTCGCTAAGGGCTTCGAAGACGTGTACACATAGAATGACAAAAGACTACGGTACGGCCAATACATCAAATTGAAGCCTCTGTCTTGGGCTATTTATTGCTGTGCAAATGACAATGATATGCCAAGCAACGAGCGAGAAACGGCGTTTAAACGATTTGATCAAGCTCCTTCAGACTGTTATTTACTTCAAACTTTAATACGCTTTAACTTTCTCATACTGCTTTGTAGAGACTTGGTGCAAGAAGATAAAATGTTCAGGACATTGAGAGCTTCAATTTGATATAAACTTTGGCAAATTTTAACTTTCCTTTGACAACAAATCTTCCTTTTATAAGTGCAAATTGCCACACTTAATTTGGTTGGAATGTCTCTGCTTTCACCCGACTTATGGACCATTATATCCAAAAATTTGAAAAAATAACATATTTTGAGGCAAAACGCCAACGCAGTAACCAAAAGTATGAACTACGCACAAGTAGCAGCATGGATTTTGCGTATGCAAATTGAACCTCTATTTGTGTACTGTGTTAATATCTATGCGTGAAATCAGTGCAGTCGGTTCAGGCCACGACGAAACATTTCTTTGGTGACGTTTTTGTAAGTCAAATTTATGCAAAAACGGGCTTCACCCAACTTTGAAAATTTCTAGAAATTCGCTGAGCTAACGCAAAAACTCCTCATATAGATATGAACACGCTACCTAGTCCAGATTAACATTTTGGCAAGCTATAGCTCTTTTGCTCTTGCACAGCGCTCAAACTTTTGGTTACCGCGAAATTTTCCTAACTTTTTTGTTTTCCTATGTTTAACACATGTTGGGGTCACATTTGGAGGACTATTGTGAATGATAGGGAAAGTTTTGCAACAAACGCAACTGTCTTGTTTTGCGGACCCATGGGGAGTACAAAATATGTGAAAATGAGAAAAATCGGAGATGATCGAAAATTGGCGACCCCCCCCCCCCTTAAGAGAACATGCTCACTTAAGGGGGGGGGGGTCACTTTTTGACACCCCCTCTCCATGGGTCCGCGAAACAAGACAAGAGCGTTTTGCAAAATATTGCTTCTATCGTTCTGTACAGGCCCTCAAAGGTGACCTCGACATGTGTTAAACATAGGAAAATGAAAAAGTTAGGTTAAAAAGTTTGTGGCAGAAAACTTTTTTCGCTGTATAAGCGCCAGAGCTCTGAAACCTTTTCAGAACCATTAAGGACATATTGTAGAGTGCAGCTATCTCCTCTGAAGCGATTCTGTTGAGTATTGGATTTTTCGCGAATTTTTATAGTCAGAATTTTGGAAAATCGGCCATTTTTGGACCATGAAAAACAGGACCTACGGTAATCTTTTGCTTGTCCTGAACGATTAGCAAAAGCTACAGAAACGGCCAATAGATAGCTGCACTCTACGCATAAAACCACGTCTTATGAAAGTACTCGCATTTTTCTATCGTCTACAGTAAGCTCAAACAAGTAGGCCCCTAAAAGGGGCAGTATCTCGCAGCAGAATTTAGAAATATTGTATAATGCCGTAGTGCAGAGATGATATCACACTCCCGATTCTGAATAACTGTATGGTCTGCACAGACAGGACTGCCGCTGACCTAAAAATTACAGACCCTAATTCGGCCCCCGCCTGTTTTTCGTTATGTCTGCGCGATCTGATCCGCCCCAGCAAAGCCTACATGTTTTAGATTATGAATTTTTCTGGCTCAAGTATTAACGTATGATTGTTTATCAATAACTGTTTATCATTGCTTTTATAATTTCAATCATTGTTTATTCAATAACAATTTTTGAAGTGATCCATTTTCAAGTCAAAGCCTGATGAAATATTAGGGTTTTATGCAGTTGTAATATGTATCAGGGAAAAGTCTTAAGGACTGAAACAAATCCCTTATTTCGTTGCCAGTCTCAGTTCAATAAACGCTGACTGCAACAGGTAATTTTTGTTCCTGCTGCTGAACTCTAGGAGTAAAACGTTTAACTGAGAGAAATGATTTGTAGACTAATTTGCATATTGTAGCAACTAATGTAGCAGTGAGCAAGATTCAAAGGTACAACCAAAGGGGGCCTTGCTTAAAAGAACTCTACCCTGCAACTTTAAATTTTAGCTCTTTAATTTTCCATTTAAAATTTCAAAAAATGAATTTTGTATTGTTTCTGATGCTAAGCAATATTACGCAGTATGGAAGACGCTTAGAATAAAGTTTCGAACATAATTTAATCCAAAGCCCCTCCCAACAAAAACAGCCAGCTATATGAGCTCTGTACTGAGCATAAGAACTATTTTGATATTTTGTCCAAAACAGTTCAAAATTCTACTCAACCTATTACAAGTATCTCGCCTCCAGGCGAGATAAAAAACTTGCCACAAAAACAGCAAATTTTGCTAAAATTGGCCATTTTTCATAATTTTCACATTCTTTTGATAATTTCTCACACGTTATGTGGTAAAAATCACCAAACATGGCAGATTAATTAATATATCTACGTCTGCCACATAATGCGGTCAAAACAAATGCGTTAATATTGAACATTACTGCGGTGGCGGCACCTTTGATCTTTATAGGTGAAAAATGTCAATTTTTAAATTTTTCCAAATATAGACAAAATGGATATCAATCGATAGCTAATGGAACGAGGAGCAACTTTTCTCATAGAACCATGGGCCTAAACTGTTGTCTGCGCAAGATAAAACGAGTTAAAGTTATACTGGGCATTCCTGCAAGGTTAGGTCAGTGCATCACTCAAGCATGCATTATGAACGCCTGGATAGCTGGCCTTGAGCCACGTCTGCAGTTAAATATTTTCTTAGTAAAGGCTTTAATTTGGTGTATCGGTTAACCCTGTTTTCGGTCGCGTTTGGGCTCCACCTGACCTTGCAGTGCTCATCACCGGAATTTTCAAGTTTTCCTTCTTTGAACCTGAATAACTCTGTCACAGTTTGATTTCGTACGCTAATATTCTAAGTTATTTTTGAGAACATATGGGGGCATATTATGTGTGAAAATGAGCGAAATCCGTGACTATAGATTTTTGACCAAAGTGACCCCCCTCCCTTAAGAGAACATGTTCCTTTAATTGAATGTCCAGTATCACTAAAAAGCAATCATCGCATTTACTTATATATTTTGTATAATTGCTGTGGGGATGTTTATGGTATAAATGACTCCTTTTTCTTGGAAAGAACAAAGATTCAACATTATAGGTCAAATCTTAACGATTTTAACTGTCACCGCAGAAGTTTCCTTATTTGTGGTTCTGCATTTTTCCGATTTCACTTAAGAGAACACATCCACTTAAGGGGGGGGGGGGGGGTGCATCCACTTAAGGGGTAATTTTTTCGACTTTCTCCGATGTCGCTCATTTTTACATATTTCATAGTCCAAACTGTATATTTTAACGAGTTTTTGAAATTAAAGTCGTAAGTAATTTTACCTCAAAGTTGAGATTTTATGTGTTAAACATAGGAAATGTGAAATGTTGGGGTACCAAAATGTATTAAAATTTGATGTCTGTTAAATTTGGTGCCAAATTTTAATATTACAAAAATTCATTAAAATTTTTTAAAGACATAAATCAAAATTCTGATTCCTACAAATCACAGTTCGGAAATATGGCAAAAATATGATATAAAGTTTGGGCTGACCCTATTCGCCATTCGCGAGATTTCGCTGGCGCACGTGAAAAAGTGACAACTTTTCACATTTCCTATGTTCAACACATAAAATCTCAACTTTGGGGTCAAATTACTCAACAACCGTAAGACTTACTACTTTAATTTCAAAAACTCGTTAAAATATACAGTTTGGACTATGAAATATGTGAAAGTGAGCGACATCGGAGAAAGTCGAAAAAATGACCAAAAAATGAACCCCCCTTGAGAGAACATGTTCTCTTAAGTGGGTGTTCTCTTGAGCGCGAGCATACGGTAAAAGCATATATAAGTTTCCTTAGAGATTCTTCAGAACAGGAAAACTCAAACTTCACCAAACTCAACTAGCAGTGGCACTGGTTGGTTATCAAGCTGCCCGCAGGCTCAAACGTGCAGAGATTACGTAATCCCCCGCCGCCCAGACATCTATATTATTTATTGTGTTTACTTAATTCGGTTGCTTGACACAATAAAACATGAAGCACATAATTAGTTTAGTCGGCAATTACGTAGTAAAGTTGTCTGCTTCCTCTTTCTAATGTACTTTAGTTTAGAAAATGTCTGCATTGATGAGACATGTACGCTAAAACAACTGGTATTACGAAGTTGTGCGACAAAGTATCTAAGCCTATTGTAACCCTTAACTTAAGACATACCCAAAATTGCTAAAAAACAACTTCTGCACTCCAAATTTGCAACTTCAATTATTTTAACTATTCTGAGGAAAATATTTGAAGATTAGCTAAATTTCCCCTCGTCCTTGTAGTTTTAAATACTCTGACTCTAACAATTAAACCCTTCTTCCGCGCCGTACACTAGTGTAATCAAAAAGTATTAATTATGCATAATTTCATTTCCTCGCTGACGGCACTGTCGCTTAGCTACGTCATCATTTCATCATTTCCCAAAGAGAAAGCATCTAATTTCAGCCAGTCTGATTCCTAGCTGCAATTACAACTCAAATCCCCTTGTATATCAAAATATTAAAAATCATCCCTGATTAGCTGTCACGGTGCCAATTAGCTGCTCTGATTCCGCAAGCGCGCAGCGAACTATGCAATCACAATTAGTTTTCTGGCCGCCCCGCCGTCTCATTATTTCATTTCATGACTGTTCGTTTATTCTTTAACTATATACTGCTATTCCTGAATCAAAAACATTTTAAATACTAGCAATTTTGGTTTAAGCATTTAAAGTGCATCAGAAACGCCACTTGAGTTATTCATCACCCCAGCCTAGTGATGGACCAGTTTATCATCTAGCACGCTGCATGAAAAACTCAATGACATTTCTGTGCTCTTAGCTTGCTGTTGGCTAGCGTATATAACTACGCTACCCCCGCAATATCAAGGAATCAGTGGCCAAGACTGACAAAGTTAGACTTGTTCAGCAATTGGAATGCCTTAACGACAGCACATCGAGAAGGTTCTCTGTCACCGCTATCATTGTGTTTTTATTTTTAAAACAACAGTTACGACAAACAGCACTTACATTCCTAAGCTAATAGATACAGATTTACATTTAAATACAGTCTTCAAAGCAATAAATAGATAGAAAAACACCAATTTTTTACTGAGAATCCTTGAACCTAGAAGCTTTCCACTTCAATTGGATTGAAAAATATTAATGTATTTCAAATTTATATTTGATTCAAAAACTAGTATTATTGCTGTTTTGGCACTTGCACTCCACTAGAGCTCGATGCTGTACTCGACTAACCGAAGTAGATATCATTCAAATGTTTACAATGCTATATGAGTTCGGTGAGTGACGATTTAATTTATTATATCTATTCGCTTATTCAAACTACGTTTATAAAACTCCATTAGACAAACAGGATAGGATAGAAGCATGTACAATAAAGTTTCATTTTAGATTAAAAGGCTTTCCTTGTAAGCCAATTTATTGTTTTCCATAATACGTTGTTTTTACATTTATTTCATACCACTCACGTTTATTATCTGCTGAAAACTACACCGAAAAGCGTTTTTAGTAATTTTGACCATTCGGGCCGATTTCGGACCCTACATCTGTGCCGGCCTCGGGTTAGTTTAGCTGTGTTGATTGGATCAAATAAAGTGACTAGATGCTGTGTAAGTGACTGTAGGTTTCTGACCCGACTAAATCCAGACAAACACCTACATGACTAATAGCTAAGTCCCTAATCGACAACAATGTCAAGGACCGATTACAAAACTTTACATGTAAAAACTACCCATACCATAAATGCAAGTGATCATATATACAGGATTGGGCACGACAGAATCTAAACAGTACAAAGCGACAACGGATTAAATTAGATCTTTACCGGTCATCTTAGCTATCCAGACCAGAACCGGACACAAGAGTAACAATGACATAAGTTAACTTTGATTATTTTTGTTGAGTCAAAATTTCTGATTGTGTTGCTTTGAGCGGTTCTTTGTAAAATGTTTCTCACGGAATATTGCTTTCTCCCTAATAATCGTGAGTTCAAAATATTCTTAGGAAAAATGCTGGAAGAATGAGACGAAGGATCTAATTTTTGAGCTTAGTCTGCTGGAAAATAATCTCTCCTGTTTATTTTCACATTTCAGAGAGGGTAAGCTTTCTATTCAGCCTAGTTCCATTAGCCCAAAAATCTTCACGTGCAGTCATCCACGTGTTTATCTCTATGGGCATTCCAGTCTTTGGAGTTGTTAGATCATCAATATATCTTGTCTGTGCAGGTACACAATGTTGTTACAAATAATTTTGGGATTTACAACTTTAACTTGTTTAATGAACAAATGCTTAAATTATTGAAAATTTAGGCTAATTTTAAAATATTGATTCAGTCGTAAATGTAATTTTGAAGTTAATATTTTCCTCGTAGAACATATCCTTCGCTGTAGTATATGAATTTTATTTTTGGAAGACAGTTTTTAAATGTTAGATATTAATTTTCTAATACTCATTGCAACAGACGTCGAGTGTTTCGCAGAGTGAAATGGGAACATATTCATGTATTTTGCAACAGAATTTGATTTTGTTACAAAGAGACATGGACAAGTATATATTAAAGTTGAGTGTGGCACTGGCTAGGATCAGATGTATATTTGTTACGGACCTTGTGTATAATTGCCCCATATGCATATGGGGCGAATATACACACGGTCCGTAACATATGTACATTGTTTTATGTTTTAAGCTCGGTACTGGAATAAAAGAAAAACCAGTTTTTATAAAAACGATCATTTAACAGTAACGATCATGTAGCTTTTTGTTCTGCCTGGAGGCAGAACTATTGCACTTGCACGGAAATTGGCTATGTTTAACATTGCAGAATAATCTCAAATTCAATACCTGCCTATGCTCTGCATAGTGCTAGTATAGTCTCATCGACTTTCTTAACAAAAGGGGGCTGAATGCTCTCATTTTTAAATTTTTGTTTTTTTCCATTTTTTATTTTTCTTCTGCACTGCAATTCCGACGCAGCATGATAGGCCTGAAATACTCTGCACCTCCCATTTATTTTTTATTCCCCCCACGTTAATTAATTCTCCATGTGATTTCTTGCACGTTACTTTCCCTATGATAGTTTTCCAAAAATCAAAGGTTGCAGATTCTGCGAACGTTGCTGCATTTATGCAAATTAGATTTCTGAAAAATGTTGGTCAGTCAACGGAATACTTTATGGCTGACTGACTACTGCGTAAGCAGCTGCAATTCTTAAGAGACACCCTAAATACACTAAACTAGGTGAGATGTCCGGTCGATCTTCCAAATTTTACTTTAAAAATTCACTAAAAATCCTTCACTCAACAAAATCGCACCAAAGGAGACAGCGGCACTATATAACGTACTCATTGCCTGTGCACAGAGGATAAACAGGAAAGCTCGCGAATGCTATCCAATAATACAGACCTAACACACGTGCTAAGCAAACACTGATAAATGCCAATACAACGGTACATTTTCAGTAATCTGCAGGCCACGAACGGTGGAGGAAGAGGTTGGAAAAGGTTGCAGAGATCCTATTGCAAATATAGATTTCATGCTATTTTATTTTTAGCGAAATTGAGTTTGTAGCATAACGGATTTTTCAAAGTAATGAGTATTGAGTGTACACCAACTAAACATTTCGAAGATTTTACTCAGGCTTAGTGCTAACATTAGGCAGCCTTAAAACAAAAGCAATTGAAAGTTTGCCCAGTTAGCCAGAAGTAAAATTGCTTAATTGCAGGTTGACTTTAGCTTATCAAAATATGATCAGCTGCAGAAATATACCCCTTTTAGGGGTCCACTTGTTAGTTTTTATGTAGCATTGATACCTTTAACAGATTACAGATTAAGATTCATTTATACAAATACATTTGTTCATCCTTTCGATTTAATGTGGAATATATGGATAAACAGATAGATATGGACAAACACTCAATGATTTCCAAATTCTGTAAATTTTGTTGGGAGGAACTGACTTAATGACTCTTTTTACACTTGCTTAGTCTTCAAGTTGTAAGGGAAGCAGGCATAGGAAAGATTAATAAGCCTGATATGGGAGTTCAGTTGATGGTCCTTTGGTGTAGTTGATTAGCATGTCTGCTCTGGAGTCAGAAGGACCGTGGTTCGAAACCCGGCTGGGCCAGTTCTTTACTTTCAATGGTGAGTGAAAAGCTGAACCTCCCTCTTCCCTTCTCTCTTCTAGGTCCCGGTTTCGTGGGTACAAGGGTGCCTGACGCCTCCCGTTCGGTCTTGTCCTAGGTTTCTTCTTGAATCATCAGCCCTGGTAGAAGCACTGCAAAGTGGCACCTAACTGGGCAGGTTGAAAACGGACTGTAGAATGAATAGGAGATGACCTTTGCATTTCTCTCCCCATAAATTTTACATCTCTAATTTTAGGAGTTTAGCAAAGTAACAAGCTGAAAAAGCTAAAAATGGTAAGAATCTTCAACTGGAATTCACTTAATGATTAATTTCACGTTGAAAGTTAAATTGTAATGAAATTTAAAAGTAAATAAACTAAAATGACTAAACTTAAAGTCTGATCAAACGGATATTAATTGCGGACACAGTTAGATCCAAAATTGCGACAGAATTGATAAATAATTTAATATTTCCTCACATTATACTGATCAAATTAAATCAAGTCAAATAAAATCTGACAAACTGATTTCATGTTTGTGTTTAAATTTACTTCTAAATGAAAACATAGTTTAAATGCAACTTGTAACATGAAAATTAGTTTCTAGCCTGAATTCCATGAAAACAGGTGAAGATTATACCGATCCTAGTTTAAACTCCTAAAGCTACCAAACCCCTAATATTAACAAGCTCGATTTTGTGCAAAAGAGTTTCTACTGGACGGACATTTTAGAAATTGTAAACGTACTGCGCAGCTAATTTTTCATAATGGAACACTTTTTGCTTACTACAGAAAACATACGTGCAAAACGCTGTTTGAATGATTTGCCAATGTATAAGGAAATTTAATACTGTAATAAAACCAGACGATGACGTGACAGTAATCCACAGCTCGAAAAAAGGATCCCAAGTGATGATCGAACCCGCAGCCATTGGTTAACTACACCAACGCTATATCCATTGAGCAACTGGAACTCAGTCGAACTTTGAATTAGAACCAAAACTGTGCCGACATTTTAGGGGGCACTTTTGCGGTTGCCATTGCTTTTTCTATTGCTTTCTGAGGCGCTTTTATCCCGATTGTATTCTAAATTAAGTTTTAATATTATATTAGGCATATGTTCATATGCTGTATTTATTCGAAGACTCTTTACTGAGCTGTTAATGTTGAAAGTTGAATATGAGTAATTAAGTAGAATAAAGAATAAATGTTTCCGGTTTTCATTCTGCCATTACTTCAAAAGCATGTATGCTCCATTATTGCGTAGATCAGAAACAGAAGTTCTTTGAAAATGAAAACAAGATTTTACACACAAATCATGCTTAGCTTACCCTATTTTAAATCGCTGCTCATGCGCATTTATGCAATCAAGCAATATTTTGTGGAAAAGGTGTGTTTCCGTGACGAACATTTTAATAAATTGTAAGCCTGCTCCGCTTCCAATAATTATTATTAACAGAAACTACACCGTGTAAAACATTGTGTGATTTGTATAAGATGTTTGAAGGATTTACCGATACATCGATAAATAATGGAAAATATGTAACTCGGTTAGCTATTTCTTCATCAGTTTTATGCGTTGAAGAATGTTGGTTGAGTAGTTAATGAAAAAGTTTGATGGGTCATCAGAATACAGAACATGGAGCTGTCAGGTTACAGAAGGAATTTATTTTCACATATGCGTAATTACATTGATTAGAAAGTAGAAACTTTGGAAATTAGATATTCACACGCAAAAGATGCCGGCCCTATCTTACCACTGCACGCACGCTTTTATGATGAAACCTATCATTTTCAAATGCAAAATGCATGGGAGGGGCACGGACCGAGCAAACATAAGAGAACTGCTGCGCTGAGGCGCAGCAGGAAACAGCATCTTTATCAAGCTGACTGCGTGTGAGGGCCCGGACTAAGCAAACATAAGAGACCTGCTGCGCTGAGGCGCAGCAGGAAGAATACAAATTTATGTGGAGAGAAATGCAAAGGTCATTATGAAGTTGCCTCTCTCCTTTTCGTTCTGCACGGTTGGGTGCCACTTGAAGACTAATCAATTGTAAAAAGAGTCATTAAGTCAGTTCCTCCCCACAAAATTTACAGATGCCGATTTCGCGAATTCTGTCTACATTTATAGGTAGGTTACTTTAGTCGGGCATTGTAACTTGGGGTGTAACGAGGGTTCAGTTATAGGGAGTTCTATTTTGTTAATGTTGTTTAGTGTGAGCTATTCCTCTTGTGCCTGGGGTAAATTTCAAAGTTACATGCTTGTTACATGTTTGGGTTTGGGTTTATTTTTATTTAATCTTTAATTTTAATTTAATTTAATTTTTATTTAGTTTATTTGGGCTGCTCAATTATTTTATACGTTGTGAGTTTTCGTCTTTTACTGAGTTTGCATTAGAATTTATGTAAACCGTTGTAATCTTTCAGACTTTCTGACTGTAATCTTTGTGACTTCGAGCTGGTCAAGATCCCATTATTCTCCGATATCTCACATCACCAGTACTCAGTTCCCGCGAACTTGGTTCAACTTATGTAGACGTAGCCTAGACGACAGTTGAGAACATAGTGTTATTACTTTTATAGACAATTTACACAAGTCCTGTATTTTTAGACACGGTTTAGCTTAAACTCTGCAAAAGTATTAATCAAGGTAAGTCTGGTAAATCTTAGGGCGGAGGGCTTTGTCATGTTTTCGAATCCCCCCTGACTTGTGTGCTGCTACAGTGGCATGCAAGAGTTAATCCAGCTTCGCAATTGATTTAATCAAAATTGCAAAAGGCTTAAATATAAAAAATCGTCAAGAATGTTAAAACTGCAATGAAAAAACTGTAATTTAACTTGTTATTGAGTCCAATTGACGACTCGTTAATTTTCCAGCTGTAGAAAGAGATCTGGTTATGACGTCATACAAAAACTAAAACCAACGAGAACTAAACCATACCTCTGCCAATTTACTTTCTTCAGAAAATTTCTTTCTTCTTCTGTGCTTTCAGAAATAGGAAAGTCTATCTAATCTATGAAATAAGCACATTTTTCTTTCCACTGTGACTAAGTGCTTCTCGTGCTGAATTTGATACCTTCTTATTTGGGCACGCCAGCATTCTGTTTGATACAGTTCAGTTTAGTTGAGACAGTCTTAAGGGTTTATTCAGCTTGGTAGATGAAAAGGTAAAGCTGACCCTCGTTGGACACTCGATTTTCAAATCATTTTCGTTAGCACAGGTAACATATGTGTGCTGCTGCTGCCGTTTGTACGCAAGATTTTGCTGTTTTGTAACACTAAATAGTTGTATATTGTCCGGGGACTCCTGCACAGTTCTATGCTTCCGAGCAAAATGGGCCAATGATACCAGTTTTCAGCAGCACTGCTTGGTTTCATGCACAATAATGCGTTGTATGCAAGCAAAATTTGTCAGTCTATTGTCCATGCTGCATTGCCTTAAAACGGAGAGAAATTTTTTCTTTAATACCAAAATTTCAAGTACTGTCCGGGGACTCCTGCACAGTTCTATACTTCCGAACTAAATAGGCCAATGACACCAGTTTTCAGCGTGTGCATTCATTAGCGAGAATTGCTTTAGTGAGAATTGCTTTAGTGAGAAAATGCGCGTTCGTTATTTCAAAAGTTTGCTTAAGTGAGAAAGTCCAAAATTCAAATTTTGCTTTAGAGAGAAATTGCTTTAGAGAGAATTGCTTCAGCGAGAATTGTTTAGAGAATTTGCTAAGCATCATAAACACGGCAATTTTCGATTTATTTATTTATTTTCGAAAATTATTTCGACAAGTTGACCGCTTGCAATTTGTAATAACCGAATAAATTATTTTTGTATTAAATACATGCTAAGTATTATTACCAATTTAATAGTATAATTTTGTAATTGTGTTTAAAATTGCAATGATGTAAATCAAAACAAAAGTCAACAATATCAATTCGAAAAATTGATTATGGGATATGGAAAAGTTACCAAAAGAAACGTCACAAAATCAGCCAGTTGCACAAAATTTGTTTAAAATTTAACTAGACAAATCCGATTGAAAGAGATACAGATTATAGCAATCGATGCAGGATACATAGGCCCGCACAGGCAAACGTTTTGAATGCTCCGACAGGCCTGCTAATCTCAAAAATTCAACTTAAGGGAGGGGTTTAACTTTTTCAGATTTTTCTAGTTTCTTCGATCTCGCTGATTTTTATATATTCTATTGTAAGAACGGTATATTTGAACACGTTTTTGAAATGAAAGTCAGAAGTCTTATGGTTGCCGAGTTGGAAACGTTAAAACATTGGAAATGCGAAAAGGTGTCGCTTTTTCACGTGCGCCGGGGAAGTCTCACCAATGGCTATATGTATATTTTTGCCTTATTTCCGGATCGCGATCTTTAGGAATCAGAATTTTGATTCGACTAATGAATTTTTGATGTACTAAAAAACCTTGGTACCAAATTCAACAGACAGCAAATTTTAATAATCAAAGTTTAATTGAAGAATTTTAAAGAACTCAATCAAAATTTTGGTTACATATTACAGATCAGGGTCCGGAAACATGGCGAAAGTATGATATAAATGATATGCGTACTCTTTGTATTTCCTAATTTGTAACACATGCAATCTCAACTTAGAGGTAAAATTACTCAACAACCATAAAACTTCCACTTTCATTTCATCTACTCGTTAGTATTTAACTCGTTTCATTGGGACCGTTTGAACCATAAAACATATAAAAATCAGCGAGATCGGAGAAACTAGAAAAAATTACCAAAAATGGAACCCCTGGTCCTAATAATATGTTAACAACAACATACCTCATAACTCAAGAACTGTTGGATGATAGTGTTTGCAGTCTCTTATGTTTAGGACAATTCTAAATTCGTTTTTAGCTTTCGTGCTGAATAGGGCACTGCAGAATTGACCTTTTCCACTAACTTTTCACGTCAGCACCAGGTCTTGTTAAAAGTCTGACATGTGTTATTCAGTGGTGTTTTTCTCAGAATAGTCTTTGTTTTTCGCACTCTAATGAGGTTACAAATTGTGATCCTTCTAGAGATGAAAGCCAACAAAAATTTATTTAGTTAATTATTGTTGTTTTTTATTTATTAAAAATTTATTTATTTATTTAGTAAAATTTTTATGAAAATTGGGAAACGTCAAGGCTCTCAGTTACTTTAACAATTTTATTCTAACTTTGCAGACATTGGATATAGCTAAACACTTTCTTTAAGGTTTGCTTCAGAAGAACTAAATTTTATTTTATTTTAAGTGTGTTTTCCAATATAATGTGTGAAGTGAAAACGCAGTAAAACAGTAAAACACAAAATAAGACGTGGCTAAATGCATTATCTTAAGCGTAAAGTTTAAACGAACAATCTTTAAAAATTAAGTTTTGCTTAGTGTAAAAAAACGTCGCGCCTCTACTAATTTAAGACTTTTATCTGTGAAAGCAGATTTCATTTATTTATTATTTATATATTTCAATAATTACTTAGTTTATTAATGCACATCGTATTCTATGCACATTGTATTCCATCAGATAGTGTGTATATGTGTACACATTTATATATTTCAATAATTACTTAGTTTATTAATGCACATTGTATTCTATGTACATTGTATTCCATCAGATAGTGTGTAAATGTGTATGCTAGTTTAAATCTAATCCAAAACAAAGTTTGAATCTTAATCTTCATGGATTTCATAAGCGAAAGCTTTTCTCACTAAAGCAATTCTCTCTAAAGCAGTTTCTCACTAAAGCAAAACCACAAATTTGAATTTTCTCGCTGAAGCAATTCTCACTAAGCAATTCTCACTGAAGCAATTCTCGCTAAAAGCAATTCTCGCTAATGAATGTACTGCACTGCTTGGTTTCTTGCACAATAATGCGTTGCATGCATGCAGAATTTGTCAGTCTATTGTCTATTATGCTGCATTTCCTTAAAATGGAGAGAAACTTCTTCATTAGCACAGAATTTCAAGTGCTTTTATGGAGGAGTAAAACCTAGCCAGCAGAGATTGCAGCTTGTCAAGGGAGCCAACCGCCATCCTATTCCTACTCCCAAATATAACACAATAGGAATATTTTCACTAGTCTTATGGTCTATTTCCTGTTTCTGTTTTTACAAAAAATAGTCATGTTTCGTTTATTTTTAACATAGACCTATGATTAGAGCCGAAAATAGGAAATAGACTAACGACACTAAATAGATAAAAGAATGCCACCTGACCAGTAATCACCTCACTGCTCGTAACTGATTGGTTTTTTATTACTAAGCTGCTAAGAGTTTTAAATAAAGCTGGAATCGTACTGGATAAACAAAATAGTGATCAATACAATTGGCTGATTAAATAATTAGTTAAATAATTTAATTTTTGAATTCTGCTTAATTTCCCAAATTGTAGACTTGAATATTATAAACGATTTCTATATATTGCTAAGTTGATAAGACAAATTCTTTAACCATGTACATGAGCTTAAACTGTTTATTTTGATCTGC
>JASAND010009500.1:0-52806 GCA_030248195.1 Trissonchulus latispiculum | reverse complement strand
CACGAAAAGTCTGAACGTTCAATTAGGGCTTCGATAAACCCAGTCCTTGTGGGAGGAGCCATGGACCGCATTTCAGTCGATATTGTCGCTCCACTACCTATGACCGAAAGAGTGTAATAAGTACGTTGTCGTTTTCATGGATTCTTTTAACAAAATGGTTGGCCGGATGCCTTCCCTATGGCAGATGCCAAAGCAGAAACCACGACTACTTTATTTGTTGAACAAGTTGTCTGCAGATTTGGGGCCCTCTCCGAACTGCCATCTAACCTAGGTTCTCAATTTACTTCGAATTTACTTTTCGAAGTTCGTAAAATTTTAAAAACATCATCCCCAGACGGATGGTCTTGTAAAGCGATTTAACGCTAAACTAACTTTGTACGTCAATACTAGACAACAGGACTGGGATATGCATATTCTGTATGTCTTATTCGCTCTATAGAACTTGGGAAATGTATATTAAATACAACGACCTATTCGCCTATGGAATTTCACGTTAAGAATCTACTCAAGCCACTCCGTTCTTACTTATGTTGGTCGATAAGTAAACCTACTTAAAGTCTTTTTATGTATCAAAATATAACTTTGAGTTAGATGATTAGAAGACACAGATGGTAAGTGGCGTTACGTGACGCCTGGGAACTAGCAAAGTTAAACATAAACAGTCCGTACAGCATAATAGGAATATATTTGACCGGTCAATTAAGCCTGGTGACCTTGTATGGCTGCATAATTCTGACATTAAAAAGGGGCTCTTATGGCCTAGTTGTCGCATCCATGGCACGGCCTGTATGCGCATATTCAGGTTCAAAATCCGGACATTGTATATAATAGAACCTGCCAAGGGGCAAAACAGAAAGACACAGCTCGCCCATGTTAATCAGTTAAACTTTTTCTGGGAGCTCCGGTTCCAAAACTACAGCCAGAATCTGGACACATGGAAACTTTAGAGGAGGAAATTAGTTCTCGAGCGGAGGATGCTATTGTCAACTACCGGTTTACTGTCCGGTAAAGAACCGGTACTTAGATGGCGAAACGATGCAGGTTCTCAGGCTAGGCCTACCTATGGTGCAACTCGCTCTAGTAAAAGAAAAGAAGAAACCCTATCTACGATACCCTAATGAAAACAGTAGTCGGACATATTATTTAATACTGAACCTACGGATGATTTAATAGAGAAACACAGCAAATACGGAGTACGATAGATGGCCAATGGCCCAACCAATTCGTAAGACAGAAACACTAACACTGATCTGATATGCATACAAGCTAAATGATGTCGCTAATGGTTGCTGTTTAGAAGGATTACATTGAGCAGTCGCTACAGTTACCAAAGGTAATTTAGGGGTGGATTACAGTTAGCAAAATAGGTTTTTAACACTATAACCCCAACTTCGGCTCAGCAGCAACGCCGTGTACCTCATGATGTATATCTAGTGGCGGATCCTTCATAAGTGCAATCGTATCGGACAATTTGCGAATGGAATCGACTTTTGACTCATGTCAAGTTGGTTAGAAATAGGGAGGACGGACATTTAATATGCTCCTCCGAAAATTCTGCATTGGCACTGCCAGAAGAAACTGTGCGAGGGCTCCGTCCACGCAGTCAACTCCAATTAGCCTCCACTCTCCCGCTATTGAGCATTTTGTATATTTGCATTGTCCTATCGCGAATAATTTTACTAAAATTGTTGTATGACTGTACACATACTTTAACTGCTATCGAACTCCGTCAATTTATAAATTATGTTTAAATCATCATTTTAAGCCGAGATTAAGTCCATTATGTGAGTGTAAATGTATGATATAGATTTATAGTAAACTTATCGGGCGCGAGACAAATCAGGTTGATTAGACTACTTTTTACCGTATGAAAGGATATGCTATCGAATTGAACTTACTTTTTAGACAGACCATGTCAAGAAATTGAAAATACCGTACCCCGCAAGAACGTTATGTTCCGAAGCCAGCCGGCTCATCTACAGGCCAGCTAAGCTGACTAGTTAACGGCAAGTGTGCCTGCCGGTGACCATTTGATCTGGACCGTCTCTCGGCACGGAAGGGCGTTCCCCCTAATTTTACGATTGGCGGCAGAACGCCGGTATAGCTCTCTGGACACGGCGGGCTTGGATAACGATGGGGACCGCTACGCCCGAGAGTTAACATTCTTCAGTTTGCTTTTCCGAAAACCTCCTCAGTGGTGGCCGTGTCATTCCTCAAAATCTGCTGGACTTCCTCTGCCCCTTGGAATGTTACTTTGTGGCCAATGGATGCCACAGCGATGTCCAGGGCCTGTCCGATCAGGTGTGGCAACCGTTTGGTCGAAGGGAGAAAAAGAACAAATAAATCCAGCGGCACTGGATGGATTTGTTATCCACTGACATGTGCCATCGACGATGCCATCAGTCAATGGAGTATATATAGCATATTTTTTGCTTCGTTCGGCTGCTGGGTGAAGGCTATGGTTGTTCTGACGCGGAGCCTATTTTGAATCAGTGTCAGGTAGGCTACTGCATCAAGACACTGGCATTAGGGACGCCCGACCGTGGTGGTAAGGATGATCGTAGGAACCCTGTCGATGTACCGCGGATAGAAGCCGAAAAATTGGAAGCGGTACCAGCTTTCGCTCCCGCAAATCTGGTGGTAGATGAAACTTGCCCGCTGGAGGTGCTAGTGCTTCTTGCAATGTGGTTCAGCAAGCTGAAGTTTATGCTCTGTTGGCCTCCGAAACCGAGGACTCAGACGAGTTTTTGTCGCCGTATGGCGGCCCCTGCACCGATTTCTGAAGATAGTTTTGACTCTGACGCAGCCTCTAATAGCAGCTATCATACGGCCGCTTCCCCTTCCATGATGTCGGAAGTGCACCTCATTTGGTGTCTACCCAGCAACCTGCTCCTCCCCTGCGTTCTCCTCCCTGAATTCTTTCGGAATTTTTGACCCAGGTAGTGCAGGATCGCTGCTGCCATTTCCCGTTAGCGGATGCATTGATTGCATTCAACGCCCAATACCCTCATCGCTCTTTCAGCGACTACGTGGCGTCTCGGCCAACCCGGTTCAGTGGCGAGTGTAGTTTGCGGTCGGAGAAGTCGGACTTTCCGTCACTGATGGTTCTCCGAAATCCAACGCGAAAGCCTTCAAAATGTGATGTTTGTTTGCGAACTATTGTTTTTGATTGTAGGTCCTGATATTGGGCCCCTTGTCCCCATCGAACCCTTTCTTCGAGAAACTGACCTGCCCTTGATCAGTTTCTACGACAATGAACTTTGGATGGAGCGGGAGGTTAGGTTTTTGGTAAAGGATCCCAGTTTAGCAAGTTTTAAATGCCCCGTAACTGTTGATGGCATCGAGTTTAACTGTTCAGAACAGTACTACCAATATTCAAAGGCCATATTTATTGGTAGAACGGACGTCCCCAGTTACCCAGAAACGTTTGGGTTGGAGTTTGAGGAATATAAAGGTGCTACCTGGCGACAGGTAGCCCGGTAGATGTATCGCGCTCTCTACGCAAAATTTTCTCAAAACCCCGACTACTTCCGTCATTTAATGAAAACGGAGACACGCCTCCTCTTGGAAGTCAGTCCCAGTGAGCAGTTCGTGGGCACCTGGACTGCGCTCCCCTAAACAAGGCTGGAGCGGAGCCAACCATATAGGGTTGCTGCTAAAATGCTGATCCGCAGCCACCTGTCCTAACTGTGACCATTCAGTCATTTAAACCCTACACATACTGTATAATATATATTTACATATACTGTATACAAGATTCTATGTCATTATGTATACCAGTCATGATGTATTCGCCGTTATGTATACTTTTAAGAAAATTAATGAAATAGTGATTTTATAACGGTTCGCTGTTTTGAGCTCAGCATATGGCTCCAGCAGCCTCGAACTTGATTCCTGCTGCTGTTTGTCCATCCAACGTTGTCCTATTTCGTGCACAAGTCCAGAAACTTGTTCACCTCTAGTTTCTAGAATTCTTTAGAAATAATGGAAATGTCTGCCGAATTTAAATTCAAAAATAAATAACTGTGTGTGTGTGTGGGGAGGGCTTTGAGTAACATCACTAGGAACATCTCTGAAGAGAGATCTAATCAAAAACTTGAAAACCTGACTTTTGCTTATTTCACTGTTCTTCGGAAATTACTGTAAAAAGAATGATGTCCGCATGCACCGCAGCTTGTCCAATTTAGTGAAACTTTAATACTGGAAAGAACTCAAACTTGTATCTTGAATTGAATAAATTAATTGTGAACGAACTTTAAATCTAGTAGAAACGTGGAAGCAATATAGTGTAACGGGAAAGGAAAGAGATAGAACCTACAAAGTTAAGACTACGTAAATGGCATAAAATTGAATTTTCAGCAGAATAGTAAGTAAAAATAGTTTAATTTAAGCCTGAAAATTAGTAACTGAAATAAGGAAATAATGGAAGCGATGATTCATATTCATGTGGCATTTTCTTTTATTTCTTTTCAAGAAAATGGCTTCCACTAGAGCGCCGACAAAGTTATAAAGTTTATGCAGAGAATTCTCTCCACGAAGATGATACTTATACGGACGCTAGCAGCGTGATTACTAGGCAGAAGGCAGAAACTACGGCAAAATATTCGTAGTAGGCGACACTTCAGGCCCCTTCATTCCTTTATATCATCCATCATACCGGAAGGAATTTTTGGCGTTACTGAAGCAACCGAATATGTTTACAACCGAGTTATTAAATGGTATCAGCGTTTTGAACAGCCGATACTGCATTTCGCGTTTAACGTGATCATCCGCGTTTAGGGCCTATAATCGAATCCACCATCAGGCAAGAGAATTGTACGCAGTTACGCCTCCATGGCCTCTGAGTCACATCGGCCACGACGAGCGCGTCTGCCTCTACCAGATTTAGTTCCACGAACCGATTTGGCCTACGCGGTGGGCACGGTTGCAGTGCTCGACCGTAGATCCAATCCAAACACTGCTCCCCGGTTAGTGAGTGAAGGAGGTCCCTGCCATTACGCCGCCGCCTTTCGCGGATTGACCAATCGCTATGACATTGTTATGCGAAGATTATTTTCCAGACAAATTTTAGTCTCGCAACTCGATACGATTCCCCCGAAATGATATACCTTCCACCCGCACAACCAGCCCCGGGAGTCAATGTTGGGGAGGCTTCTCAACCTTCCCTACTACTGTCTACACCACCAGCAGTGCAACTTGTGGACGATCCGATGCACGACGTTGTGCTCAAATTGTAAGTCCTAGCTCCGTAACGTCCACAACGGACGAACCTCATCGAAAACCTTCCAAATTGTAGGTTCTTTCGCCGAGGACCGCATAACAATCCGGCCCCAGCTCAGTTCAGGGCCAGAGTAAGACTAGAGAGTTCGTACTTTTTCTATCTTGTATGGTTGCCCCCCCTACGAACACCTCGGGTAGCTCAATCTCAGCTGGCACGACTGTGACAAATTTGCATCTTTTGGGGTTGCTCGTGAATATTAATGGTGATCCGTTTGTCTACTTCGAGAAACAGGGAAGTAAACAAGTTTTCCAATTGAGGATATAAGTGGTAAAGAGAAGAATAACGACAACGAGTCAATAAATAAGTTTACCATAGCGATTTTTTATAAACAGAATCCAGTACTGAGTTGTTTATGCACTTAGTGCGTTTGTTATTATTAGCTTAGTGCGTGAAATTTTATTAAAAATGGAAAAACACATCGTTGATGCAAAAATTAATTAATTCACTACAAGGCTAGCTTTGTCACAGACGTACATACGTTTTAACGACTGTGAAGTCAACATAAAAGTCGTTTTAGCAATTTAAAACACAACTGTAGTAAATTCACGCTCACAAACATCAGTGCTATGCGAATCTGTTGTAGCTGTCCCGATTATACTTGATGCAATTTACAGATTGGAATATTGGCAAGACATTAAGCATAGGCATAAGCTTAACTACATAAAGTAAGTAACAACAAGACGTTGTGTTTCCGAGCTTTAATAGCACCTAAAGATACGGAGAGTGAGAGTACAGAAACGTGTACGGGGTACACACTTGCGAGGGGTCACTAGGTGCAAGTTTATGGGGTGGTCAGCCGTTACTGTGCAGAGCATATAACAGTTGATAACAGAGAGCCTGCCAGCTATCACACCCTTATTTTGGTAAGTTCCTATAGCTAGACACTGGCTCTCCGTGGAAGTAGCTTTCTCAATTGTTTAGTTATGGACAATAGTAGCGGGCCGGGCACCCCGCTGAGGAAAACCCCCCCACCAAATTGACAAATTTTCGCGACCCCCCCCCCTCAGATTTTTCAGACAATTGTTTTCGTTTGGAGTACCAAAAGTGGGCCAAAAATTGCAAAAAAATCGAAAATTTAGGGTTTTTGGAGATTTGTGGAGCTCCCCCCCCCCCCTCCGTCGGAACCCCCCCCCCCCCAGATTTTTTGCCCAGCCACACCTATGCCGGGCAGTAGCGGCGCCAGGATTTTTTGAAGCCCCCTCCTCGCGGCCCCTTTTTTCCCCCCCTTCCCTGGGGGCCCGACCCAAAAATCCGGCGACCTTTTTTGGGAAACCCAAAATTTTTGCCAAATTTTAGCAAATTTTACCTTCATTTTCCAAAAAATTTCTCAAATTTTAGCAAACTTTTTTCGATTTTTAGCAAAAATTTGCCGATTTTTTAAAAAATTTCTTAAAAACACTCAAATTATGCATATAAACAGCTGAAAAATTTTTCAAGGGGGGCCCGACACCCCAAAAGGAGGGGACCAAATCGCAAAAGGGGGGCCCGGAACCCCTGGCCCCATAGTTTGCCTGGAACTTTGGGTCTGGGGGGGGGGATAAATCTTGGCTGACCTCCAAAATGTGATGGGGGTACCCCCCCCCACTAGCGTAGCCAGAAAAAATTTTCGGGGGGGGGAATGCCAAAATTTGATGGGGGGTCCGGGGGCGGTGCCCCCCAGAAGTTGAAAAATTTTTCAAATTTGTAACGTGTGAGAATTTTTTCAAAGCATTCTTTGAATCAAAGAAGCGAAATCAGGCCCAATACGTTTTCATGCACGCAATAGATGCATAAACTAGGCTAACCACATCCAATAGGGAATTTAGCACTCATTTTTGACGTTCCAAACCCATATTATGGTGGTAAATTTAAGTAAATACGCGCCGAAGGCGCGAAAATTTTTTGAAAAATGGCCGTTTTACACATGGCAGGAAAAAATTCCTGGGGGGCAACACAATTTCGGGGGGGAATTCCCCCCATTCCCCCCCCCCCCTGGCTACGCGCCTGCCCCCCCAACCCCCCCCCAGAATTCGGACCTCAGAAATTTCGAAAAATGGCCAAAAAATGCGAAATTTTCTGTAATTTAGCCCTTTTTTCATCAAAATAAGGCTTGTTCTTAACGTTTTAGGTGTTTTTGCACCGTTTTAAAGCGATTTTAGGTCAAAATTTTTGAAAAATTTTTCAAAAAATGACCATTTTTCGACCACATTTAGCCAACTTTTTGGGTCCTAAAATCGTTGGGGGGGGGGGGGGGGTAGCTAAAAGTTGGGGGAGGGTAATTCAAAAAATCTGGGGGGGGCATAGGTGTAAGGTGGGGGGGGGAGTTGGGGGGGTAGCCCCCCAAGCCTTTTCGTCAACCCTCCCCCAAAACTTTTTGAGGGGGGACGTCCCCCCCCAACTGGGAGGGGGGGGGGGGTAGTCGGGCCGAAGGCGCGAAAATTGGCCCAAAATTGGGTATTTTTTGGGTAAATTTTGTAAAAATTTTCAAAAATGTCCAAATTTTTGGCTTAAATTGTTTATTATTATGAGAAATACACGTTTTTAACTGTATTATGGATCTTATGACTCAATATTGTTTTTATTTTGGATTTGGAAACATGTTGGCAATCAAGGTTTTGAGTTTAAAACCACTGTCTAATGTTAGAATTACTTTATGGTTAGATGTTTTTTATCATTAGCAACGGCTGAAAATGCGATTTTTGGCATAAAAAATGAAAATTTGTTTTGGGGGAGGGTTGGGGGGGTCCTGGGGGGGTTGGGGGGGGGGTCGCCAGAGGGGGCCCCCCCAGAAAATGTTGGGGGGGAGCCGCCCCCCCCCCAAATCTCCGTTACACCAATGGGGGGGGGGTGAAATTGGTCAAAAATTCCCCCCCCCCAAAGGAAACTATGCCCGCCCCCCCTCCACCACCCGCCGTCGGAACCCCCCCCCCCCAGATTTTTTGCCCAGCCACACCTATGGTGGCGGCACCAGGATTTTTTGAAGGGGGGGACGGTCAGACCCAAAAATCCGGCTACCTTTTTTGGGAAATCCAAAATTTATGCCAAATTTTAGCAAATTTTACCATCATTTTCCAAAAAATTTCTCAAATTTTAGTAAAAGTTTTTTGATTTGTAGCAAAAATTCGCTGATTTTTAGCAAACATTTGCAGGCAGAATTTTCTAATTTTCTAATTTTCTAAAAGCACTAATTTTGAGGCAGAATTTTCAAAATTTTGAGGGTGGGGTCTGGCAAATTTGGGTGGGTGGGGTCCGGGATTTGGCCATTTGGGGGTGGGGTCTGCCTCCATAGGTGTAAGGTGGGGGGGTAACCCCCCCCAGCCTTTTTTCAACCCCCCCCCAACTGGGGGGGGGGGGGTCAGTCGCGCCGAAGGCGCGAAAAACGGCCGCAAATTGGGTATTTTTAGAGTATATAAATTTTGCAAAAATTTTCAAAAATGTCCAAATTTTTGGCTTAGAGTGTCTATTATTGCGAGGAATATATACACATTTTTAACTGTATTATGAACTTTCTGACTCATTATTGACCTTATTTTGGACTTGGAAACATGTTGGCAATCAAGTTTTCCAGTTTAAAAACCATGTCTAATGTCAAAATCACTTCATAGTTGAATGTTCATTGGCATTAGAAACGGCTGAAAATGCGATTTTTGGCATAAAAATTGAAAAATTTTTTGGGGGAGGGTTGGGGGAGGTCCTGGGGGGGGTTGGGGGGGTGTCTCCAGAGGGGCCCCCCCAAAAAAAGTTGGGGGGGAGCCCCCCCCACCCCAAATCTCCGTTACACCTATGTTTGCCTCCACAATTTCGAGGGTGGGGTCGGCACTTTTCGATCTGGGGGGAGGGGTTCCCCCCCCAGGTACACTGGCTTTTTCCTAGGCAAAAATTTCTGGTGGGTCCCCCCCCCCAGGTCTGGGGGGGCTCGGGTGTGTGGGGGGGGGGGGAAGAAAAATTTTTCAAAAAATGCCTAAAAATAGCTATTTTTTGCTGCTAAGCTAAAAACTTAACTATTTTTAACTTAAATTTAAGCTTAAAATAGCTAAAAAATGCTTAAAAATGGCTAAAAATCCGGCGAAGCCGGACAAATTTTTCAAAATTTACCCTCAAAACCCTATTTTCCGGGCATTTTAGAGTTCTGGGGGGGGAAGGCCCGAATCCTGGGGGGGGGCGACCCAAGCCTGGGGGGGGGGACGAATTTCTGGGGGCCACCCTGTAGGAAAAAGCCAGGTACACCTATGCCTCCCCCTGGCGCCGCCACTGGCTATAGACATAATATACATCGGGATAGGCCAGTTTCCTTTGACCAATTTTACCCCCTCCCGACATTTTTGACCCTCCCTCCCCCCAACTTTCGGCTACCTCCCCCCGAACCGCCCCGGCGCCCCAGCGATTTTTGGACCCAAAAAGTTAGCTAAATTTGGCTGAAAAATGCTCAGTTTTTGAAAAATGTTTCTGAAATTTTGAATTAAAATCACTTTAAAACGATGCAAAAACGTCTAAAACGTTAAAAACAATTAAACAGGCCTTATTTTGAAGGCAAAGGGCTAAATTACATAAATTTTTGCATTTTTTTGCCATTTGAAACTTCTGAGGTCGGAATTCTGGGGGGGGGCTGTGGGGGGTACACGCAGGCGCGTAGCCAGGGGGGAATGGGGGAATTCCCCCCGAAATTGTGTTGCCCCCCAAGAATTTTTTCCTGCTATGTGTAAAACGCCCATTTTTCAAAACATTTTCGCGCCTTCGGCGCGAAATAAGTGTATTCTACCGTTATAATACGTGTTTAACGCTTAAAAACGAGTACCAATTATTCTATTTGGTGTACTTTGACCACCTTCTGCATCATTTGGGTGCATGAACACGCACTGCGCCTTAAAAATTACTGTAGTTTCAACGAATACTCTGTAAAAATTCCACGAAGGTCACTAAATAGAAAATTTTCTCAGCTTCTGGGGGGCTCCGCCCCCCAGACTCCCCGAAAGAAATTTTGCATCCCCCCCGAAATTGTTTTCTGGCTACGCTAGTGGGTACATGCATAGGTGTAACGGGGATTTTGGTAATTTTTTAGGGGGGCCCTTTTTTAGACCTCCCCCACAACCCCCCCCAACCTCCCCCAAAAATTTATGTCAAAAATAGCATTTTCAGCTATTGCTAATGCCAAAAACATTCAACTATGAAGTAATTTTGACATTAGACAGGGGTTTAAAACTCGAAAACTTGATTGGCTAAATGTTTCTAAGTCTTAAATAAGGTCAATATTGAGCCAGAAAGTCCATAAATCCGTTAAAACGGTGCATTTCTCGCAATAATAAACACTTTAAGCATAGTTTCACAGGAAATTTTGGTTGGGAGGGGGTAAACTTCGGAAATTTGGTGGTCGACCTCCGAAATGTGATGGGGAATACCCCCCCAAAATTCGGACCTCAGAAAATTCAAAAAATGGCCTCAAAACGCAAAATTTTCTGTATTTTAATGCTTTTTTGTCGAAACAAGGCTTGTTTTTATCGTTTTAGGCTTTTTTACACCGTTTTAAACCAATTTTAAGCCAAAATTTGAGAAACATTTTTCAAAAAATGACCAGTTTTAGCAAAATTTATCTAACTTTTTGACCCCAAAAAGTGCTGGGGGTAACCAAAAGTGGGGGGGGGAGGGAGTTACCCCCCCAAAAATCTGGGGGGGGGGGGTAAAGTTGGTCGAAAATTTCGGGGGGGGAAGCCCCCCCTGGTGAAACTATGTCTTTAAGCCAAAAACTTGGACTTTTCTGATAAATTTTGCAGAATTTACCCTAAAAATACCCAATTTCTCGCGCCATCGGCGCGACTACCCCCCCCCCCCCCCCGTTGGGGATGGGGGAGGGGGCCCCAAAAATATTTGGGGGCTTGCAGAAATGGCTGGGGGGGGTTACCCCCCCCCAATTCACCCATGGACATGCCCCCATCACATTTCTTGGGTCGGCTACCAACCTTCCAAGATTCACCCTCCCCAGACCCAAAGTTCCAGGGAAACTATGGGATAGGTGTAAATTGGGGTTGGTGGGTGAGGTTGGAGGGGTAACCCTCATCGTTTTAACAGGGGGGTGGGGGGGTACTCCCCCGAAAATTTTCGAGCCCCTGTGCATCCCGCCCTCCAAGAATTTTCGACATACCCTCTCCCAACTTTCGGCTACCCCCACCCTCCAACCAACAGCCACTGCCCTTTTTGGAGCCAAAAAGTTACCGAAATTTTGTCCAAAAATGGTCATTTTTTGAAAAACTTTTCCTCAAATTTTGACTTAAAATCGTTTTAAAAACCGCTTACAGGCGCCTAAAACTATCAAAACAAGCCTTGTTTTCACGAAAAAAAGCGTTATAGTCAGGGGGGGAAACATGAATAGGGATGCAAGCCTCCAACTTTTTCTTCGTTTGGATTTGGATCGGTTTGAGTATACCGTTACGTACCGTGGGCAAATACCTATCCAATCCACCTCTCTCAGCTTTGCCAGTAACAGGATTTGTCCATGTTTTTTTACTCGCGAATCGGGGAAAAAACATGGTGCGGGGAAAAACATGGCACGGATTTCTAGCAAGCAACCATTTAGAGTGGTTTAAAAGCGTTGTTTCAGCTGTTTTTAGCGTGCAAAACTACCTAGGCACCATTCTAGCGTCACAACAAGCTTAAAACCCGATTTTTTTGTCAAAATGCCAAATCCGCCGTACTTAACCTGTTTGGACATGAAACCTGCTGAGAACTGGCCATAATATGCAGAATATCGCAGAATATTTTTTAAGTTTTTTCAAAATTTCCAATTTTTACCGTAGAAACTTATGAAACCTGGCATGTTGATGCTGTAAATCAAATTTTCGAGCTAGACGCTTCAAAAATGCTCAAATTTGGCATATTTTGAGTTTTTTAGCGGTTTTAAAGCATTCTCTTTCCTATAGAAGCATTAGTTACGCCTTCCTGAAGCATACGCAAAAATTTGAAAATTTGGTCACCATGTTTTTCCCCGCTCTAGTGAACCCTATGTGGGCGAAAAAAATGGTCAAAGTTTTTTACTGGGTGCACGTAGGGGGAAATCACTATTGCCATGTGATAGAGCAAGTCGAATTATGCCCGCATGCAAATTTATGGTAGCCAAAGTTGGATGGTTGGTTAGATATATACTTGCAAACTTTCGAAAATCCTTAGCATTTTGGCCAATTTTGGGAGGTCAACTTTGGTCAAGTACTGTACTTACAGAATCGAACTTAGAAACCAATCTGGTACTGTAGAGTATACTTCTAGACTTGCTCTTTCTGATGGGCTATACTAGGCAGCTGCAACTGCTACGGTTGGGGAGTAGGCGACCATGTTTTTTCCCCTTCTTTTCCGTCATGTCCCCCCCTGACTATATATACTTAAAATACAGAAAATTTTACATTTTTAGGCTATTTTTTGATTTGCTGAGGTCCCAATTGGAGGGGGGAGGGTGGTATATATATATACCCCCATCACATTTTCCGGGTCGACCAAAAAATTTCCTTAAATAGTTTGGGTGTTTTTCCCCGCACATGGGTTTTTTCCGCCGAGCCTAGGTCACCCCCAGGTCGCACCACATTCACAAGAGCCAAACTGCATACACCATCGTGAAGTTCGAAAGATCGAAACATTTATATCCTCTGTGAAACTGTAATTCGTTTTGGGCTAGGTCTTTCCAGTAGTTCATGGTGGCCCCAAAGTTGACCATGTGTGACCCCCATGTTGGGACCAAAATTTTCAAATCCCAAAAAATTTGCTGAGAGGCAGCAGGAGCTACAAAGATATATCCTCCAGGCAGGCGCGTAGCCGGGGGGGGCGAGGGGCGCATGCCCCCTCCCGAAATTAAAGAATAAATTTTAATGAGTAGCAGCAGCGTGAATAAATATTTCGAAAAATTTTCGCCTGCGGCACTACTTTTCCACGAAAATATTCCAAAAAGCCCTAAATTTTGCTTGAAATTTGCCTCCAGTGGTTTAGTTGCGGTAGAAATTCCAGAGCATTTTTTACTTGCTCCCCTCCGAAATTTTTTTCTAGCTACGCTAGTACCATCAGGATAGTTTTGGACGCTCTTTAAGATAGGCTATTAAAATTTGGTCTAGCTGATATGGGTTTCTCACACTGGCGTTGGGTTTTTCCCGCATCTCGGACCGGGTTTTTTCCCGCCGCGCTATTACATATATTCATCCTGTTAGATGTCAGCATGGCAGAAAATTTCGAGGGAAGTCTGGGGGCGGGCCCGTCCTTCAAAAATGTTTAAATTGTATATATTCATTTTCTGCTGCTGAGCTAAAAATTTAATTTTTTTGAACTTCAAGCTAAGCCTAAAACGGCTAAAAAGGACAAATAATCCGACGAAGTTGGAAAAATTTTTGAAAATTTATCTTCAAAACCCTTTTTATTGACTTTTGAAGTCTGGGGGCCCCACTTCGACCCCAACACTGCTCTATACATGCTCCCAAAAATTCAGTTTTGTCTTACTTATGTAATGGAGATCGAGACATAGGCAAGGCAGGCCACCAAACCTAAAGTTGTATATTCGCTTGTGTTCTCTGCGTTTTTGTAAATTGTTTAGGACGAAATGTCTTTGTGTTCTTCTGCTGTCTCTTATTTCGCAGTTCTTCATGCACGCCCTTCAACCCGGAAGCATAAACGATGGGAAGGCGATGGGGTTTTGATTCAGGAAGGAATTTGCCTCACTGTGCGCGAGCAGGGAGGGAAAATTATTGCCCAGGGTACACGGTCATCTCACCTTGACGAGCCTTTAGAAGAGGGCGGCAGTTTCATTATTGGCTCGAAAGAAATAGAGATCCAGGTTTGTTTTTCTTGTGTTTCTCAATACGGGTTAGCGGTCGTATATATATAAATGCGAAAGCTTCTGTAGTGGTTTGTTTATTTGTTCGTTTTCTTTGATTAATGGGCTATGAGAATATATAAATTATTGTGTATCTTTAAAATTTAGAATGCAAACGCATCTTTATTGTAATATTTGTGCTAGCTTATTTATATATGTTGCCTTTTTATTTTTCAGGAACAAATTACACCAGATGAATTCCAGGCTTTTATCAAAAGTCAGACCCAAGCTCCACGGAGTCCCAGTCCCATCCCAGTTGGCGATGCTTCTTCTATTCCGCCGGTTACGTCAAATCCACGGCCACTAATACGAACTACACCTGGCCTGCAGAAACCGTTTACAATTCCTGTCAAGGATGCCACAACGCTGCAGCAGTTCAAGAAGTATTCCGAGTCCAACTCAGCCTCTGTTCATTCTGCCCTACATAGTCCTGATGCTGAAGGCGCCCTAGTCCTGCCGCGTTTGCCATCTAAACTGGTTTCACAGCTGTTCCCAGCCATGAACGGTTCAGCTGCTGAACCGGAGGCTGTTGACGTGGTTGTGGAGCCACGTCTGGCCACCATTCTTAGACCCCATCAAACGGAGGGTGTTATCTTTCTCTATGAGTGTTTGATGGGTCTTCGACCGGTCACCTGCTCGAGCAACGGTGCTGACTACGGTGTAGGAGGCGATACCTATTCTAGTTATTCTGACTGGGGTGCCATTTTGGCCGACGAAATGGGTCTGGGCAAAACTCTCCAATGCATTGTTCTGGTTTGGACCCTACTAACTCAGGGTCCTCTGACCGGTCGCCCTGTCATCAGAAAGCCCCTGATTGTGGCTCCCTGCAGTCTGGTCCAGCAGTGGAAGAAGGAGTTCGAGAAGTGGCTGGGCACCAGTCGTCTGCGTTTGGTGGCTGCGACCAAAGCTCAAGATGTGACGGACTTTCTCAAGGGTAGAATTGGTAATGGGACAGGACCTATCGTCCTGATTATGTCCTATGATCTGTTTGTGCGATGTCATGAACGACTGGCCAGTGCTCACTTTGATCTGTTGATTTGTGACGAGGCTCATAAGTATGAATGTATATTATAACTACGTATGCATATTATGTTCGTTGCTGTGACTTAAAGCGTGTAACAAAGTGTGTCTGTGTCCATTCGTATAGATGTGCGTTTACTACGATACGGTTGCACTTTTTTGTTAAAATTGGCGTAGGCGATGTGATGGTTTTTCTGTAAGCCAAATAAGTGGGGAAGCCTTCCATTTGTGGGGAGGGGATTAAAATCGGCAAAACATTCTAAAAGTACGGTAAACATTGCCTGTTTGACTGCTATAGCTAAGCTAAAATGTGTGCTCAAAAATCAGGTTCTATTACCAAAATAGACGACTGTAGAACAAAAAATTCAGGGTAGCCGAACGGAAGTCGGCCACCCATCTGGAAGCCTCCTACAGAACGCTGTTAGTAAACTATAAAGCAAACCTAAATTTGAACAGTCCGGGAAAGTACGTAGCTAAGTAACTTTTTTCCAGTACCAGCTTTAGAGGTTTCCATCTCTTTAGCTCTATCGGAAAGGTTGCGCTTGGCTGTGGAGCTATGTTTTTCATATTTTCTTTATTTCCTTCCGTATCACTTTTAGACTGAAGAATGCAGCCACTCGAAGCAACTGTTTGTTAACCAGTCTGGGCATAGAGCGTCGAATCCTGCTGACCGGGACGCCCATTCAAAATGATCTCCAAGAACTGTATACCCTGTGTGATTTCGCCCGCCCCGGTGTATTTGGACCGCTTGCTCATTTCAACAGGATCTTTGTGGAGCCCATTGCCCAGGGCCAGTCTGCGGACGCTGACGAGGAAACGGTCCAACGAAGTCAGGAGAGGGCGGCTGAACTGTTGGAAATCACGCAAACCTTTGTCTGTCGTAGAACTCAGGCGGTTAACAAGGACTTCTTGCCACCAAAAAGTGAGCAGTTTGGATTCATTGCGGACTTTTTCTTTCTGGTGATTTCTGTCTAGTCGCAAATGTACGCCGATAACATGACGACAAAAAATTATAACTGACGACGGATAACGCAACTGCTCCCTTTGACGTATCCACTATAATACATTGACAGATTTTGCGCACAGTTCTAAACAGGGCATTTTTACCGAAATTGACCTCACCCAATGCCTCCCCCGGAATTGTCCCTCCCGGGATTTTTGCTCCCCTCCCCGGAATTTTTTGGTTTCCCGAATTTTTGCCAAAAGCGGGTAAATGTTCAAAAATGTTCAAACGATTTTTCAAAAAAATGGCTATTTTTAGCTTAAATCCATTCGTTTTTTAGAATTTTTGGCGTTCTACCTGCAAAAGATTTTTGGCTAGTTTTGCAAAATTATCCCCCCTCCGAAAAATCCCTAAGGCGTCCTCTCATTAAGACGGGCAGAATCTGCCCAGTAAGCCGTCTTGTTCTGCCTTGCTTTCAGCCAGTAAGCCAGGGGCGATACTAAGGCAGACGCACACCTGAGCGTAACATTCGCAAAACTTAACCGATTTAGTTCGAATTTGGTATGAATGCATTTGAACACATTTCTGATCGATCTGCAGCAAAATTTTAAAATTTTAAAAAATTTAAATTTTTAAGTTTTCTAAGGGGGGACCAAGGTGAACCAAAAAATTTTTTGTCTCCGATTTCGATGAAAAGTTGTATATAGGGGTTTTCTGGGTCGCTGAACACGAATCTGAAAACCGTTTTTCGATCCAACTGTTCGTTAGCCCAGTATAAGCTAAAGTTGTAAGCTTAACATGTAAGCTTACATCTAGCTAACGAAACGCTGTATCGAAAAACGGTTTTCAGATTCATGTTCAGCGACCCAGAAAACCCCTATATGCAACTTTTCAGCGAAATCGGAGACAAAACAGTTTTTGGTTCCCCTTGGTCCCCCCTTAGAAAACTTAAAAATTTAAACTTTTTAAAATTTTAAAATTTTGCTGCAGATCGATCAGAAATGTGTTCAAATGCATTCATACCAAATTTGAACAAAATCATGTTATTATGTTAATAAATAAACTGAATTTGCTGTCTCCCCAAAAATTTCTGGGGGGGGTCGGACCCCCACCCCCGAAAACTATTTACTACAGAGCTCACTTGCAAAATGTTTGCAGTTTCTCATGAAAAGTGTTCATTAACGCTTATTTCGTTCACAAAGGAAAGATTTTGTATAAAATTGGCTGAAAGTTTCTTTTTTATGTAGGGGCGCGATAGCGCCCCTACATAATATGGGTATAAAGGCGTCTGCGCGGTCCCCTGGAGACAGTGTTGGCCTGGTGCCAGCTAATTAGAGGTCTGGGAGGGGTAAAAATGTTACCATCGTAAAGTACTCGAGCAGTACTACAAGTACCACCATACTTTTGGTTAAAATTCCGAACTTCGAAATTTTGCACTAGGCGGGAGTTACCGTGCGTTTGTTTTTTTTCCTCGGTTAATAACGCTTTTCGGAAGTGCTTATGTCAGCGCAGTGTTGGAACGATATGGGCATTTTGGTCCTATACTACTATTATATGTTGGTAGGCAGGGTCCTCCCATGCAACCTTTTTTTGGTCATTTTGGCACACTGCCAATTTTGGCTCTGTGCCAAGGCCCCAAAGTCGGACTTTCGCTATTTTGGCACTTCACTTGTGGTACACTACGTGGTTCACAAGTCCTTCAAAAAATGTTACGGAAGGTTTTCGAAAACGCATGGAAACCTACATTTGGCATGCTATAACAAATAGGATCGTAATTAGTACAGACTGTGCCAGTCTTCCCAAAAATAAAGGAGGTGTAGGATTTCCGAACGTCGATTTAAGAATTTTAAGTCAAAGACTAGCCATATTAATCCGCCGGAAAATAGGAGCAGCCCAGGCATGGCATCGAATTTTCGATCATTTTTATGGTCAAATTGAAGAGAAAGGCATAGTCAGTACAAATCGCTCTAAAGTTCCAACTTTTTACAAGGAACTGCGAAAAGCAACTTTAGCTCTAAATCTGGACATACGACCGGACAGAATAATCATAGAAGGAGTCCGTTACTCTGTCGATGCTGTTAGAATAAAGCAAATCTATGAAGCTTTCCTTCTTAAAAAAGTTTTCTAAGAAAGCGGAATTGATTGCCAACCGCTGGGTGGAAAAGTTTCCTGCAATTCCCAACGAAGATTGGGAATATGTTTGGGGCTCCATGAGAACCAAATTCGTCGAGAGTATAGCATTGAACGTCCACTTGCATCTGGTACACAATACCCTCATAACAAAAACGCGACTCCATTTAATGAACCGACACATTTCCGAAAATTGCGAATATTGTTCGCTAACTTTGCAAAGAAATGTTTCCGAGGACTTAATCCACACTTTTGTGGAGTGCCCTCGAGTTAAAACTTTTGGATCAATGTGAATCTGTTAATAAAATCAGTGGCTTTACCTTCTCAAACCTTTTCTCGGCGAAATTTACTTGCCCACGAGAAAATACTGGGCATTGTAGTCAGAAAAAATCAAAAACTGTTAATGAATTTGAATTTACTGATTCAAGAAGCCCAAGGAGCAATTTGGCATACTAGAAATATTTTCCGAAAAACAAAGCGCTACTCCGATATTTGGGACGTGTTCATTAAGTCTCTTGGAAGAATTGCTAGAAATGCAAGTGCACTGTCAGATTTTAGCCTAGTACATAGGAAATTGGTGGGGGATTTTGGAATTTATAAAATTAATGATCATGTAATTCTAACCCTAAAAGATTTTTAAACAGTTTTATTATGATGTGAATGTGTCTCCCAAATTGTGAACACACACATATATATTGTTAATTGTTTATGCTTTGCAATTTGTTTCATTGTAGTAGATTTTGCATATATACCTGTTAAATATATTACATGAACATGTTAACTAGATAACTGCTTGCATAATAAAAGTATAGTAGTCCCCTTGGTCCCCCCTTAGAAAACTTAAAAATTTAAATTTTTTAAAATTTTAAAATTTTGCTGCAGATCGATCAGAAATGTGTTCAAATGCATTCATACCAAATTTGAACAAAATCATGTTATTATGTTAATAAATAAACTGAATTTGCTGTCTCCCCAAAAATTTCTGGGGGGGGGGTCGGACCCCCACCCCCGAAAACTATTTACTACAGAGCTCACTTGCAAAATGTTTGCAGTTTCTCATGAAAAGTGTTCATTAACGCTTATTTCGTTCACAAAGGAAAGATTTTGTATAAAATTGGCTGAAAGTTTCTTTTTTATGTAGGGGCGCGATAGCGCCCCTACATAATATGGGTATAAAGGCGTCTGCGCGGCCCCCTGGAGACAGTGTTGGCCTGGTGCCAGCTAATTAGAGGTCTGGGAGGGGTAAAAATGTTACCATCGTAAAGTACTCGAGCAGTACTACAAGTACCACCATACTTTTGGTTAAAATTCCGAACTTCGAAATTTTGCACTAGGCGGGAGTTACCGTGCGTTTGTTTTTTTTCCTCGGTTAATAACGCTTTTCGGAAGTGCTTATGTCAGCGCAGTGTTGGAACGATATGGGCATTTTGGTCCTATACTACTATTATATGTTGGTAGGCAGGGTCCTCCCATGCAACCTTTTTTTGGTCATTTTGGCACACTGCCAATTTTGGCTCTGTGCCAAGGCCCCAAAGTCGGACTTTCGCTATTTTGGCACTTCACTTGTGGTACACTACGTGGTTCACAAGTCCTTCAAAAAATGTTACGGAAGGTTTTCGAAAACGCATGGAAACCTACATTTGGCATCCTATAACAAATAGGATCGTAATTAGTACAGACTGTGCCAGTCTTCCCAAAAATAAAGGAGGTGTAGGATTTCCGAACGTCGATTTAAGAATTTTAAGTCAAAGACTAGCCATATTAATCCGCCGGAAAATAGGAGCAGCCCAGGCATGGCATCGAATTTTCGATCATTTTTATGGTCAAATTGAAGAGAAAGGCATAGTCAGTACAAATCGCTCTAAAGTTCCAACTTTTTACAAGGAACTGCGAAAAGCAACTTTAGCTCTAAATCTGGACATACGACCGGACAGAATAATCATAGAAGGAGTCCGTTACTCTGTCGATGCTGTTAGAATAAAGCAAATCTATGAAGCTTTCCTTCTTAAAAAGTTTTCTAAGAAAGCGGAATTGATTGCCAACCGTTGGGTGGAAAAGTTTCCTGCAATTCCCAACGAAGACTGGGAATATGTTTGGGGCTCCATGAGAACCAAATTCGTCGAGAGTATAGCATTGAACGTCCATTTGCATTTGGTACACAATACCCTCATAACAAACAAGCGACTCCATTTAATGAACCGACACATTTCCGAAAATTGCGAATATTGTTCGCTAACTTTGCAGAGAAATGTTTCCGAGGACTTAATCCACACTTTTGTGGAGTGCCCTCGAGTTAAAACTTTTTGGATCAATGTAAATCTGTTAATAAAATCAGTGGCTTTACCTTCTCAAACCTTTTCTCGGCGAAATTTACTTGCCCACGAGAAAATACTGGGCATTGTAGTCAGAAAAAATCAAAAACTGTTAATGAATTTGAATTTACTGATTCAAGAAGCCCAAGGAGCAATTTGGCATACTAGAAATATTTTCCGAAAAACAAAGCGCTACTCCGATATTTGGGACGTGTTCATTAAGTCTCTTGGAGGAATTGCTAGAAATGCAAGTGCACTGTCAGATTTTAGCCTAGTACATAGGAAATTGGTGGGGGATTTTGGAATTTATAAAATTAATGATCATGTAATTCTAACCCTAAAAGATTTTTAAACAGTTTTATTATGATGTGAATGTGTCTCCCAAATTGTGAACACACACATATATATTGTTAATTGTTTATGCTTTGCAATTTGTTTCATTGTAGTAGATTTTGCATATATACCTGTTAAATATATTACATGAACATGTTAACTAGATAACTGCTTGCATAATAAAAGTATAGTAGTCCCCTTGGTCCCCCCTTAGAAAACTTAAAAATTTAAATTTTTTAAAATTTTAAAATTTTGCTGCAGATCGATCAGAAATGTGTTCAAATGCATTCATACCAAATTTGAACAAAATCATGTTATTATGTTAATAAATAAACTGAATTTGCTGTCTCCCCAAAAATTTCTGGGAGGGGTCGGACCCCCACCCCCGAAAACTATTTACTACAGAGCTCACTTGCAAAATGTTTGCAGTTTCTCATGAAAAGTGTTCATTAACGCTTATTTCGTTCACAAAGGAAAGATTTTGTATAAAATTGGCTGAAAGTTTCTTTTTTATGTAGGGGCGCGATAGCGCCCCTACATAATATGGGTATAAAGGCGTCTGCGCGGTCCCCTGGAGACAGTGTTGGCCTGGTGCCAGCTAATTAGAGGTCTGGGAGGGGTAAAAATGTTACCATCGTAAAGTACTCGAGCAGTACTACAAGTACCACCATACTTTTGGTTAAAATTCCGAACTTCGAAATTTTGCACTAGGCGGGAGTTACCGTGCGTTTGTTTTTTTTCCTCGGTTAATAACGCTTTTCGGAAGTGCTTATGTCAGCGCAGTGTTGGAACGATATGGGCATTTTGGTCCTATACTACTATTATATGTTGGTAGGCAGGGTCCTCCCATGCAACCTTTTTTTAGTCATTTTGGCACACTGCCAATTTTGGCTCTGTGCCAAGGCCCCAAAGTCGGACTTTCGCTATTTTGGCACTTCACTTGTGGTACACTACGTGGTTCACAAGTCCTTCAAAAAATGTTACGGAAGGTTTTCGAAAACGCATGGAAACCTACATTTGGCATGCTATAACAAATAGGATCGTAATTAGTACAGACTGTGCCAGTCTTCCCAAAAATAAAGGAGGTGTAGGATTTCCGAACGTCGATTTAAGAATTTTAAGTCAAAGACTAGCCATATTAATCCGCCGGAAAATAGGAGCAGCCCAGGCATGGCATCGAATTTTCGATCATTTTTATGGTCAAATTGAAGAGAAAGGCATAGTCAGTACAAATCGCTCTAAAGTTCCAACTTTTTACAAGGAACTGCGAAAAGCAACTTTAGCTCTAAATCTGGACATACGACCGGACAGAATAATCATAGAAGGAGTCCGTTACTCTGTCGATGCTGTTAGAATAAAGCAAATCTATGAAGCTTTCCTTCTTAAAAAGTTTTCTAAGAAAGCGGAATTGATTGCCAACCGTTGGGTGGAAAAGTTTCCTGCAATTCCCAACGAAGACTGGGAATATGTTTGGGGCTCCATGAGAACCAAATTCGTCGAGAGTATAGCATTGAACGTCCATTTGCATTTGGTACACAATACCCTCATAACAAACAAGCGACTCCATTTAATGAACCGACACATTTCCGAAAATTGCGAATATTGTTCGCTAACTTTGCAGAGAAATGTTTCCGAGGATTTAATCAACACTTTTGTGGAGTGCCCTCGAGTTAAAACTTTTTGGATCAATGTAAATCTTTTAATAAAATCAGTGGCTTTACCTTCTCAAACCTTTTCTCAGCGAAATTTACTTGCGCACGAGAAAATACTGGGCATTGTAGTCAGAAAAATCAAAAACTGTTAATGAATTTGAATTTACTGATTCAAGAAGCCCAAGGAGCAATTTGGCATACTAGAAATATTTTCCGAAAAACAAAGCGCTACTCCGATATTTGGGACGTGTTCATTAAGTCTCTTGGAAGAATTGCTAGAAATGCAAGTGCACTGTCAGATTTTAGCCTAGTACATAGGAAATTGGTGGGGGATTTTGGAATTTATAAAATTAATGATCATGTAATTCTAACCCTAAAAGATTTTTAAACAGTTTTATTATGATGTGAATGTGTCTCCCAAATTGTGAACACACACATATATATTGTTAATTGTTTATGCTTTGCAATTTGTTTCATTGTAGTAGATTTTGCATATATACCTGTTAAATATATTACATGAACATGTTAACTAGATAACTGCTTGCATAATAAAAGTATAGTAGTCCCCTTGGTCCCCCCTTAGAAAACTTAAAAATTTAAATTTTTTAAAATTTTAAAATTTTGCTGCAGATCGATCAGAAATGTGTTCAAATGCATTCATACCAAATTTGAACAAAATCGGTTAAGTTTTGCAAAAGTTACGTTCAGGTGTGCGTCTGCCTTAGTATCGCCTAAGCCAAGCTTTCTTCTTTGCGACTATTGCATACACTAGAGATGAGCACGGGCCGGATTTTTTCGGCCCGGCCCGGCCCGCCGAAAGAAAAATTCTAAAATTTTACTAACAATATTATTTCAAAGGCGTCAATATAAGATGAAGAGGCTAAATTATGCTACGAAATGTTGAATTTTACCATAAAATAACCAGAATCAGTAAATGTGTAGCTAGTTTTAGTGATTTTACAACATTTTCTAGAGTTGATCCGGCCCGTTTCGGCCCGCTCCGGCCCGCAGTTAAAAAATTTCTCGGCCCGACCCGGCCCGGTCCGCTAACAAAATAATGGCGGTCGGCCCGGCCCGGCCCGCGGGCCGGGCCGGGCCGGGCCGACGGGCCGAAATGCTCATCTCTAGCATACACTACACGTCAGCTGTTTGACCCCTACTAAGCGTAAGTGGTCTATTAAAGTGGACTCTCAAAACTCAACGTGTACATGAATGGGTAGCTTTTAATTATGCAGTGTTTTCATGTATGCGTGTCAGGTGTGTACTCATTATATGACGACATGCATACGTACACAATAAACGCAACTATATATACGTGCAATATATAACTGAGCACTTTGTTCCACTATGTGATGTACGTACACGTAGATTTTCCTGTCCTGGTCCTAAGGGGGGTTTGCGTAAAATTGACATTTTCTTAAAATGAACTAAGTGTTTTTCTTCCTAATTCAAACAATCACATACATATTGTACGTACCTTTTAATTACTGGAGCCACGATTATGTAAATGCAAGTTTAACGCCTCAGGCTTGTTTTCCTTTTTCTGTCAGTAGATAAGTTTCCTTCTGTTAGTAGTTGAGCAGAAAAAGCGTGTTAATATTTTTAGGAATTTTAAAAGAATTTTCGGAAAACATTCTAACAAAAGCACTAGAAAACAAAGGTGAATTTTGAAAGAAATCCTGTTGCAGTGATGCTGCAATGATTGATGGAGCCCTTTTCTTTTTGTATCGAAATTTTAAGGTTTGTAACCTCCCCTTATATTTGTCCTTTTTGTTTTAGCCGATTTTGTTGTTCTATGTAAACTGTCAAAGCTGCAGTTAGAAATCTATTCCCTGCTATTCTCATCGGCGATGCAGATGAGTGGAATTCAGCCGCTGGCCTGCATTGACATACTTCGAAAGTTGTGCAATCATCCGATTGTTTTGGCTAATGCGATTTATGGCGACTCGAACTCAAATGAAAGTGTTGCGGTTAGTATATCATACTCTCTGAATTGATATGTCTCATTTTTGAGAGGCTGAACACTCACTAATTAGCTATCGAACAGTGCGGTGACATCTATGATGGTATGCATGTTTTAAAAAATCGTTAATACTAACTTAAAAAGCTGAAATTAAAACTAATTTAAATTATTATTTTTACACTGCATGTATGTATTCTCTGGGGTACAAAGTGTAACTTTCATTGAATTTTGTTTAATCAACACTGTCGGCGCGCACAACCAGAATACTCGTATTATTCAAAACGGGGGGCTAGAGTTTACCCAGTCGTTTGTATAGCTTGAATACATATGAATTCGTAATTTTCTGTTGTAGAAGCCAGTAATGAGTTGGTTGTCGGAAGCTCTTCCATCTGATTTCGATCGTGATTCGGTGAATGTTGAGGACAGTGGAAAGTTGGCGGTTCTGGTTCGTCTGTTGTATTCCATTCGTCAGCAGTCAACCAATGACAGAGTTGTGATTGTGTCAAACTTTACACAGGTTTTTTCTTTATAATTGTTCTGTTCTCTTGCATTGACGACTCTTCGATTACGTACGTAGTTATCCTGGAAAACTTTGTATTCTGGAAGTTTCTCCAGGTGAATTTGGTAAACTTTAATAGTTAAGTTATGAATTTATCGAAATAAACCTTAATAATGCATAGATTCTTGCTCTGTTGTTAGACACTGGACTTGCTGGAGTTTATGTGCGATGCGTCCGAGTACAAATACTGTCGTCTGGATGGCACAACGCCAACAGCGCAGCGTCAGGAAATTGTCGCCAGTTTCAATCGATGCAACAGCCAATCGCCTTACGTCTTTCTTCTTAGTTCCAAGGCGGGTTAGTTGATTTCTATGAAGTCTGTTTTGGTCTTGCTTAAGTGTCACTTTATTAGTGTTTCGTTCAGACAGCTGGACTGTTATTTTTTATTTTTTAGACTTCTTAGTTTGTAGAATTTTTAGTAATGAGCAAGTGTGATAGTCTAATATCTTGTGCCTAACTGTTTTAGGAGGTGTAGGCCTGAATTTAACAGGTGCCTGTCGTTTGGTGTTGTATGATTCGGACTGGAATCCAGCCAGCGACTTGCAGGCAATGGCCCGTATTTGGCGTGAAGGACAGAAGCATCCTTGCCGCATCTATCGACTCCTGACTGCGGTAATCTGCTTTAGTTTTAGTAAACGAACACTTCTTTCTGGTTCAATTCTCAAGATATTTTGTTGGTCCTCCGTTTAGTTGTCCTGCTGTCATAAACGAGTATATACTTTTGGGCTATTTGGTAATCAAGCCGACAGATATGACGCTCTCTGCTGTCAACACGTGGATCATTGTCGGCTTATTAGCAGCTAATGTTCACACAAATTGATTTCTTTCCTAGTAAATCAAATACATATAGACTCTTCCGTAATGCCTGTACTAATTAGTGTTGTTCATCGGCCCAATTTTTCGTGGGCCGGGCGGCCCAGCTTGCAACGCCGGCCGGCCGGCCGGTGCCACTTTTGGCGGGCTATCCAAAATACAAGTATAAATATAAGATATTTAATAGTTTTCAAGGCAAATTTTAGCAAGTTTAAGACGATGAGCCGCACAAACAGTCACTGGGCGGTCGGATGTCCCGTACCTGACCGGTCGGTCTGTCACCTGTCGGCGGCCACCGGCCGTCCCACTCCGTACCTGGCCAGCCAGTGTAGACAGGGCCGGTGCACAACACTAGTACTAATATATAAGTCTGTGCTAATAAACAGACATGCCTCTACGACAAACAGATTGCGTTTTCGAGTTTCAATACATACGTATGTGGCCACTGTGCTGGGTACGTAGTGTTTGTATTTGTATGGTCACTAGCAGGAGCGTGTTCAGGAAGAGAAACGTAAACTTAGCAATAAAGGACTGTGTTTTAAGTTTTCTGAAATCCTGATATTATCATAAAACGCCTATAATGGTAACTCATTTATCAGAAATAACAGTGACCTAAACTTTGGGATTTTTGGTGTAACGTAATAGCAAGCAAGTTAACTTTTTAGGGTACAATTGAAGAAAAGATATTTCAGCGCCAAATCAGAAAGCAAGGACTTAGCCATTCTGTGGACGCTGCTAGACTGGAGTTTTCTGGTAACCTTTGTTCCTGCAGTTTACTGTGGTTTCCTTTTATAACTTTCACGTATATAATTTATGAAAACTATTTGATCATTGCTAGTTTTTACAGTGACCGCTGTCAAATCTTTTTCTATTGATTTTCCTATTATCTGTTCATTTTTCAGTTGGAAATGACTCCGTGACCTTTACTGAATTAGAGCTGAAGGACATCTTTTCTCTGGACTCCACCACTCCGTGTCAAACGCATGATCTCATGAAATGTCCCTGTGATGGAAGTGAAGAATCCAAGAATGACTGTGCAGCAGGGGTAACAACGATTGACAATTTGCTTTATTCAGCAAAGAAAAAACACTTAAGTCTAGAGTTCCCGGAAATCCAGCCCTGCACCCATCTCTGGATTTTTGATAGCGGAGGGTACAGGGGCGCACCCAGGATTTTGAAAAGGAAAATTTTTGCTGTCGCCGAGGGGGGGGTCAACACTTTTCAACAAAGAGTTCCGTGCTGCTGCAGCACAACTGATGAGATTTAAAAATAGCCATTAGGCCACGCGGGGGATCTGGGGGACCCAGAAGTTGAAAAGTTTTTTAATATAAAACAAGCCGTATATATTTGAAACTTTTAAAAAGATTGAAGGATTTTTCTACTTATTCAAAAATCTATAATGGACTTAAAAAGATTTGAAGCGTCAGTTGATAAAAATCGGGATAGAAAGGTACCACAAGCGCAAAATTTTTATGTAGGGGCGCGATAGCGCCCCTACATAATATGGGTATAAAGGCGTCTGCGCGGCCCCCTGGAGACAGTGTTGGCCTGGTGCCAGCTAATTAGAGGTCTGGGAGGGGTAAAAATGTTACCATCGTAAAGTACTCGAGCAGTACTACAAGTACCACCATACTTTTGGTTAAAATTCCGAACTTCGAAATTTTGCACTAGGCGGGAGTTACCGTGCGTTTGTTTTTTTTTCTCGGTTAATAACGCTTTTCGGAAGTGCTTATGTCAGCGCAGTGTTGGAACGATATGGGCATTTTGGTCCTATACTACTATTATATGTTGGTAGGCAGGGTCCTCCCATGCAACCTTTTTTTGGTCATTTTGGCACACTGCCAATTTTGGCTCTGTGCCAAGGCCCCAAAGTCGGACTTTCGCTATTTTGGCACTTCGGTTGTGATCGACTTTTTTTCACAGGTTAGCAGCTAGATCGGTTTGGTTTGTTTTATTTGAATATTTCGGACTATGCGCGGAATGTAACGAGGGGGATTTTTTAATTTCGCTCTGTAGCTTTCAGGAGATGGGCCCAAACTTTGCATTTTTTCACCTGTTTTCACGAAAAGTTTCTAAGTCCCACTTTTACTAGAAATGGCCTAAAAGTCACTAAAAATGGCGTTTTTCGGCGTTGGGGTGGTACCCATATATAGTAAATCGGGGTCGCTGAAAACAATGAGCATACTGCTGAGGTCGGTGGATGTGACCCCTGACCCACAGCGCCCACCCACAGTGGGTCCGGTGTGGGTCAAAAATGAAAGTCTTCAAAAGTGGTCAAGTTTGGTATCAAATGAAAGCCCTTGGCGAGGCGATCAACTTTTGTCATTATGCCACCCACAAAAAGTGGCCCCAGCGGCCTGTGGGTGGGTGGCCCACCCACAGTAGGTCCGGTGTGGGTCAAAAATGAAAGTCTTCAAAAGTGGTCAAGTTTGGTATCAAATGAAAGCCCTTGGCGAGGCGATCAACTTTTGTCATTATGCCACCCACAAAAAGTGGCCCCAGCGGCCTGTGGGTGGGTGGCCCACCCACAGTGGGTCCGGTGTGGGTCAAAAATGAAAGTCTTCAAAAGTGGTCAAGTTTGGTATCAAATGAAAGCCCTTGGCGAGGCGATCAACTTTTGTCATTATGCCACCCACAAAAAGTGGCCCCAGCGGCCTGTGGGTGGGTGGCCCACCCACAGTAGGTCCGGTGTGGGTCAAAAATGAAAGTCTTCAAAAGTGGTCAAGTTTGGTATCAAATGAAAGCCCTTGGCGAGGCGATCAACTTTTGTCATTATGCCACCCACAAAAAGTGGCCCCAGCGGCCTGTGGGTGGGTGGCCCACCCACAGTGGGTCCGGTGTGGGTCAAAAATGAAAGTCTTCAAATGTGGTCAAGTTTGGTGTCAAATGAAAGCCCTTGGCGAGGCGATCAACTTTTGTCATTATACCACCTCCAAAAAGTGGCCCCACCGACCTGTGGGTGGGTACCCCACCCACAGTGGGTCCGGTGTGGGTCAAAAATGAAAGTCTTCAAACGTGGTCAAGTTTGGTATCAAATGAAAGCCCTTGGCGAGGCGATCAACTTTTGTCATTATACCACCTCCAAAAAGTGGCCCCACCGACCTGTGGGTGGGTGCCCCACCCACAGTGGGTCCGGTGTGGGTCAAAAATGAAAGTCTTCAAAAGTGGTCAAGTTTGGTATCAAATGAAAGCCCTTGGCGAGGCGGTCAACTTTTGTCATTATGCCACCCACAAAAAGTGGCCCCACCGACCTGTGGGTGGGTGCCTCACCCACTGTGGGTCCGGTGTGGGTCAAAAATGAAAGTCTTCAAAAGTGGTCAAGTTTGGTATCAAATGAAAGCCCTTGGCGAGGCGATCAACTTTTGTCATTATGCCACCCACAAAAAGTGGCCCCACCGGCCTGTGGGTGGGTGCCTCACCCACTGTGGGTCCGGTGTGGGTCAAAAATGAAAGTCTTCAAAAGTGGTCAAGTTTGGTATCAAATGAAAGCCCTTGGCGAGGCGATCAAGTTTTGTCATTATACCAGCCACAAACAGTGGCTCCGCCGACCTGCGGGTGGGTGGCCGGCGTGGGTCAAAAATTAAAGTCTTCAAAAGTAGTCATGTTTGGTAAAAAATGAAAGCCCATTTGCTCACATTTGCCCTCCCTGCCTATTGCATTTTTCAAGCTCCTTATCTGCGTCAGCTCACTGCTGGAAAGGGAACCTTTAAAATGACAGAAGGACAAGTAATAAAAATGCTCCTCCGGAGCATGAAAAAGTAATATGGGTAGTTGTGAGGTTGTAAAATCAAGAGAGGACTAGTCTTAAAAATGCTTAATATGGGGCTAGGTTCAAAAAAAGAAGAGGACTAGGTTGTGGGCGAATTAATATGGGCACAGCTTCGCCGAGCAACCCATATTCGCGGGCTTTCACGCTTCGTCATGGCGATTGCCATATACAAAGCAATTAATGTCAGTCAATAATTATACAATTCCAGCAGTTATATATACGTAAACTATATAGTATATAATTTGGTTGTGCTGGACTACGACAAGCAACTAGAAAGAACCAAAGCTATGATTGTAACGCTAACGGTTGAATAGAAATAGAAGATCGTCGGAGAGTGTCCTGATCCTGAAGTTATTGTTGAAATATATACTTTTCTTATAAATGGTTAAAACGCTCAGTAGATAAATATTAAGAGTTTATCAAAAGAAATGTTTGCTTCCACTAAAACTCGTTTATCATAGTCGTATATTATTTACGTGCCGTAACTAAATCTGAACACTGGTACGTATAAAAACATATAACTTTTTCAGTCCGCGAATATGGGTTGCTCGGCGAAGCTGTGCCCATATTAATTCGCCCACAACCTAGTCCTCTTCTTTTTTTGAACCTAGCCCCATATTAAGCATTTTTAAGACTAGTCCTCTCTTGATTTTACAACCTCACAACTACCCATATTACTTTTTCATGCTCCGGAGGAGCATTTTTATTACTTGTAGACACAAATTACACTTGAACCGGACCGGTTCCGTTACTACATAAAAGTATTTCCGGTTCTCGTTGTTCCACTTCTAGAGTAGTGGAAATGGCCTGAACACTTGCTGCAGATGGAAGTTTTCGTTTCGATGATGTTTACAATTTGGAAAGCCTGTGTTCATAGCTGTAACAGTGATATTGCCTTCGTAACTTGAGGTAGAACTTCCACCTACTTAAAACTCAAACGTTTAAGGTGGTGATTCCTTTTGGAACATATTGTTATTTGGCGGCGTAAATCAAGATGAAATTTGATGAAACTTTCCGAAATAAGTTCTTTTAGCGTTCTAACACTCTCCGAGCAATCCCGATTCAAAACTTCGAGATTTCCGGTCAGAGTGGTTTTTCCCAATTTCTGAACATTTGGCAGCTGCTATACAGTTATGACTATATTTATTCGAAAGACCTCATTGAGCTTCACATTTTTGCTTTTGAAAGCAAGTTTCTAGCTTTTCTCTACCGCGAGGTATAGCCGCTTTTCTTGTTTTGGCGTCGAAAACTTGTCATTTTTGCAGAAATCAATTAATCGAACATTTCTTGAACTACGCAAGCCGTAAAATCAAACTAAGGGCGTCGATCTGAAGGTCTCACGGGGACAAATTATCCTACGCATGATCGTATTCCAACTGCTATCCTGTAGGCTGCTATCATAAAAAATGTAGTTTTTGCAAAAACACGACCAAATTTTTTCCAAAGATTGTGGAGCATTCACCATGCAAGCTGGAAGTCTGCTACTGAACAAATGTGTTCTGCACAAATAACCCAGGGACGATTTTTTGGTTGCCCCGATTGCTGCTTTCTAGCTAAAGTAATCGCTTGGCAAATTTGGAAAAAGTAGGCAAAATACAGGTTGCGCACACATTTCAGCTTATTTCTGTATAACGAAGAGCGATTTCACAATAAATAAAAAATCGTCCCCAGCTATTTGATGGAGGTATCGAATAATATAACCGGTGTCTCGCGAAAAAATTTACTTGAGTCTGCAAAAATTCTGGAAAATTATACTTCTTCTGAAATGTGTTAAAAATATTTTAGAAAAGCAACATTAGTTTCATGGCATGCATTAAAATTAGAAGATGTCAAGCTACATTTTGATGTAAAAATGGCTTCTTAACTCCAAGTAATAAAATATCAGTCCAAAACGTGAATACCCAAAGCAACGTTCACCTTTCTTCAGTTACCGGTTTCGAGTGGTTCTCCCACTCTTCATCATGATGAAGAGTGATCGTGATGAAGAGTGGGAGAACCACTCGAAACCGGTAACGGAAGAAAGGTGAACGTTGCTTTGGGTATTCACGTTTTGGACTGATATTTTATTGATTCCTCTGTATCCCTTGTGGATCCGTGAATTAGCGGCTGTTCTATTGATTATCTTTGCTAACTCCAAGTAATGAATGAGTAATAATGGTGCAAACTTTATGTGACCAAAGGGAATCACCACCTTAACTATACCCACAGTACATTGCTTTATTGAGTGGGAATTTTAGGGTGTGGCTCAGTGTTTCCTGCCATGACGCTTCCAATCTGGCTTTCGGATGTTATTTTTCAATTTTAGTCTACTGTATTCTTTCAGGGTCAAGCCGGAATGCATGAGCTGTTCAGTTGGCGTCATCATTTCCCTAGCGATATGAGCTTTTTCAGTAGAATTCCTGAGCTTAATGCTGCTTTAGATTTTATATCGTTTGTATTTGAGTCTCCCTAGAAAACATCCATCCTTCTGTGATACATCACTGACCTTTCCCGCCGCTGGTTTTTCAATCAGAAAACTTTAAGTACAAATTGTTAAATCTGGCGTTTTGCAAAACAAATTAGAAAACCCCGGTGAAGCAGGATCCCCGACATTTCTAGGTTTATTAATCGTTTACTCCTTTCTTTCATGTGATCAATACTGTACCACTTTGTGTTTTTAATTGTTTTGTTCTTAGTTTTTAATGAAATTAGTTTGAAACTTTGTTCATTGCAATAAACATAATTAGGAACGGAACAGAAAAAAGCATTCGTGGTTTTAAAGTGTAGGTTGGTTATAAACTTTCTCAAGATTCTGAGTGTAGCTAAAATTGTTGGGCCATATTATGTAACTTTGAGTTTAATCAAATTTTCGTTATTGCTGTTTTATTGTATTTGTCTTGCGCCTGTTTGTTTAAATTTCCATTGTGATGATTGTTTTGCATTGTTCTTTTTGCAAGTAAAGTTTTTATTACAGTTAATTTGTAACGTCTCGTTTTTGTCACTAGTGAATGGGTTGGTAAATTCATGGCTAACCGACGTGTCCTAGTTGGTTCGTAAAAGTGGCTGCAGAATCCGCAGCATTAGGCCTCACTCTAATACTGGTTGCTAGGTCAGCTGAGAGGGCTGTGTAAAAGTGTCAAAATTGTTTACTTGAGGGGCTTGTCTTGAGTAGCTCCTCCATGCATTTGAGTCCTATATACGCGGGTCAACGAAAAAGCTGTTAAGCTACATATATATTGTCCGATTCGCAACTTCTCGATTACTTAAACTTGAGGCCTCTTTCTCGTAGCTTTGCAAGTTTTGGCCAGTTTTATTGTGTTCCTCAAAGTTCCCTTTCCTACGTTAGTGTTATGCTACAATTTAGGGCAACTAAGCTGAAATTCCAAATCTTGATCAGCTAAATTGCACGCAACAAACTACGCCACGCTAAACTACCTTACTAAGTGCTATTTGCACACGTTGTAAAGAGATGCTTTTAGTCTGGCCTGTGTAGTCAGTCAGTGTGCTGTACACATACACCTATGTTTTTTTCTAATATAACATGAAAATCAATATGTTACGAGTCATAATAGCCGCGCTGAAAACTGTTCCAGGCCTGTAACCGACCTCAAACACTACCCGTTCATCTCCTGCAAAGGTCAGAATTGAATCTGTTTTGGGAAGAGAACTGGAACTATTTTAGGCCACCGATTGCACGATTGGGTAAAGACCTTAAATTAATTTCAGTCTTTCCTCAAAACGTGCCGATTTTACGGTTTACTGCTGTTTCCGCAGATGGCTGCCTAAATATCAACTATAAATATCATCTGTCGTCGTTAACTGACTCTGAAGGCCAGAAAATGCACCTTATTTGAATAAACTGAATTTTCTTAATTAGCTGAAATTGAAATTTTGGATTGCCATCTCAAGCTGAAACTGAAATCGATTACTTACTGAGACAACACTAGGAGAAACTTTGGATCCGTTTAGTTTGGAATGGCACTGAGTTGTAAATGTTTCTGAAAGTTTATTTCGATCGTAGTATTGCAAGCTTAACAAAAAAATCAAAATTTGGTTTTTTTGGCTAGAACTTTCGCAAAACTAAATCGAATCTATTACTTTGTGGACCTATGGATTGGTCTTGGACGAAGCTTTAAACCGCCACAGTTTCGTTGCTCTACGACCTACGAGTAAGTTGCAGCAGACGAAAGTTGGTGATTTTTGTTAGGGAATAAGGGATTAACAAAAATCACCCGTTAACAAAACAGTCAGTGGCGGATCGGGTCCCAGAGAGCAGCTAGCAACGTTTTCTGATCAGGTTTGGACAGAGCACCCTGAATAACCTATTCCGAACCCACCACTGCTACGCTAGCGTTTCGAATGGGGCAGCTGCCGTCGCCAATGTCTTAGTGGTCACTGGTGGCCTCGAGTAGTTTGCAGTATGAAGTCTGGGGGCTCTAAAGTGGCGTTTTAACGGCTAAAACTTTGTTCGAGTTTGTGAGCGATTATCGTATTTCCAGGCATTTTGGCAGAGAAGCCTAGGATTTCGTATGTTGGTGGGGTATATAACCAACGGTCACGTAACCCCTACCGGACCGTACTGGACCCTCCAGGTACCAACTGGACAATCTGAAGTGGCAGCAAACATGTCCTTGGGGGTTTTCTAGTGTGGAGAATTCAAGTCTGGCATTAGTTTTAGGGTTGCTGTCGGCTAATACTGACTTCTAGAATTACGTTTACAGTTTACAGTCAGTTCAGGCCCGGGTGGTTACCAGGTTGAACCCCCGTAAGTGTCAAACAACCTCAAAACAACTGTTTTCGCAGTCGCTGAGCTCGAATTTGGCGTTAGTTTTAGTCTAGCTGCTTTTCCGACATCAGTAACAAAATATGAAAGTGATTTTTATTTGTTCAAATTTTAACAAAACACACCCATCCCATGACGACTCAGAGTTCCGACTGGGAACTTTTATAGAGGTGTCGATAGCGCACAGTCAGGACATGTCATAGGTACAATGTGGGTTGCCTAGGGTTTTCCTTTAGTAAATAGGAGCCGAAATTCGAAGTTCGGTCATGTACGTTTCTGAGGTAACTTTTGGGTACCCTCACTTAAAGGTCTGCCCTGAACTCATGGAAAGGTTCTAGGGACTTAAACTCACAGGCTGTAACTCGAGATGTGTGGCTATTACCATGCATAAAATTGGGTATCTGCAACTTGTCAGGCGAAGTGATTTTTTGTTAAAATTTCGGGTGATTCTTTTGTTAAGCTTGCTATAGGTGGATTTTTGGATTAAAATTTGCTGAGTTTTACTACTGTGAAAGTAACGGGCATATTGCGCCGATCAAAATTCATAAATCATACGTCCCTGTTACGAACATATCGAAATTCTGGAATATGTTTTAAGCATAGTTGAGATAATACAACAATGCGTAACTTACAAATAGTTGTCTATTTCGAGGATTCTTGAATTTTCCCATATTTTGTTATTATGGGTTAGCCCGTGGATGAAATACCAATCCGCTTTACTCCGGTCCTCTTTTCGGTAAATATATAGCTCCTCAGTAGGGTTGGCCGATGTCGGAGCTTGTGTCTTCTTAGCCAATTGGCTTGGTCGGACTTTTGCCCTTGGTCGGCTAAGTGCCAGCCGCCCAAGTCAATCGGTCCGAACGATGACCATTCAATTTCCTGACCGACACAGGACCAACACGAATCCCTGGTAGCGTTGCTGATCGGCTGGATAGAAGACGGCCAGCCGCTTGCCACAGGCACACTCAGTCGGATGAGAGCTGGCCGACCGGAATTATTTTTCAGCGGTTTACTGTAAATTTACTTTTAAGTTATGCGGATATATTTTGTACATACGTATATATTGACTTTGTTGTGGCATTCGGCCGGCCGTTTGTAGTCTTCGAGCCGTCAGACAGGCCTGTTGAGCGCAAACAACTTTTTGACGAAAATTTCGGCTTGTTTCCTGAACATTATCGCCATCATTAACTAACTATGTCCTACGAACCTGTAAATGAGATGTTCATGTTCATTATGTATTGCAGGATGGATTTATCGAAGTTCGATGATTTGCTTGAACTCAAGCGAAAGCAGAAAAAAGAAAATCGTTACGTGAATGCCAGTTTAAAGGTGTGTTGTTTTGCGCTTATGATTCGTGCTTAGCAGATGATACAATGGTATTCCTTTCACTATTGCAATTTTAAGTTATATCTCTTGTAGTTCAGCAGATGTTCTGTGCACTTCGTGCGAAATGTTTTCGAAATTTGCAGAGACCGTACATTATTGGAACATTATCAGTATATATTTCAGAGAATCCTTGAATCCTGATCAGAATTGTTGAAAATACATAAATGAAGCACGACGTCTTTTGTTATAAATCTTAACCTTTCAGTTCATTTGCATAAATGGATTTCGCTAACAAGGCATTTGTTGCAGGAGAGTCCGAAATCAAATCCCTCCACCTCCCACCCTCTTTCCGTCTTGAGCTTTTGGTTTTCCCACGTATGCCATATACATAATGTTTTTACGACTTCCATTACGTTAGAAATATATTAGTTATCACATTTCAGTTTTTTCGACGATACATTCAAGTTTGCTAGATAACCATGAACTGCAAAAACCAATTTTCCGACATTTTCGCAAAAAATGCTCCCCATTTTAAATTTGGATTGCTTTACATTTTAATTTTGATTCCTTTTGTCTTGATAGCTAGTAGGGATGGGCGAGGAAAAATGATTGGAAAAAGCTTTTCCATTTTTCCCGATGGGGTGGAAAAATGGAAAAACTTATATAATAATTCCATCCCTAACAGTGGAGTGTTCAACCACCAAAAACTGTTAAACCATCTGGAATTCTTTACTTTACGAAGTATGTTATCCGCGAAACCCACAGCCAGGTCTAGTAGAACGGCCAAGGTATACAGAAGTCACCTAGTTTGCTGTATCATCTGCTGAAAATATTTGATTCCTGTAATCAATACCAAAAAGCTTTTGTGTAATTGCATTTCCCCAATGGGGCTGTTAAATATCATGAAAACTGCTTCTATGAACGCAGAAACATGAAATAACGCAACTTCTAGCGCATTTTGGGTAATTTTGGGATGACCGGCCGGAAAAATTGAAAAACTGGAAAACTACCAGATAAAAGTTTTTTCCGGCAGTCTTTTTTCCGGAAAGAAAACCAACCCAGCCAGAAAAGAAATTGCGGGTTTGCAGTGGATGCTGTTAGTACCTACTTGAAGCTTTAATTTTTTATTAAGAAAATTGTTTCCTACAGCCATTCTTGCCTTGTATATATTTTTTTAGATTCCTTCACAGGAGAGCTCTTCGTCCTCTGGCAGTAGTCGGTATGGTGGTTCGTTGGCTTCTTGCAGAGCCAAAGAAAGAAAGCTCAATGGAATTGATTTGCAAGGCTCCCTCACCGCCTCTCCTTCCACAAAAGGCTCTCCAGTTGGTCTCAATACCAGCGCTGTCAATCTGTCCATCTCGCCGCTGATTGGCCGCCAGTCCTTCATTCCCGGCGCCACGTCCCAGCCCAGTCCGGTGATTTCCGCTCAGCCCAGGGCTTCTGCCAGATTGTTGTCTCTTCGTTCCACCGGAGTTTCTGATTCCTCAAAACTGGCCCCCACCACCACTACAGCCTCTGCGGCAGACCAGTTAGCCAACAGTCCTTCCCTGTTCGATGATGATGAAAATCGTGAACCACCAACGGCCGGCCATGGCGAGACGCCAAAATCCAAGCAGTCCTTCTCTTGCCGACGCCTGCCCCGAGAAAATCCGGGAGCAAAGCGTCGACGTCCCTGCTCTACGGATGGCTGTCAAACTCTCCGGGAACTCACCCCACCTCCTCCAATGCTTCCTCGACCGCGTTCTGAGTGTCTTATGGAGGAATCGTTTTCGGACAACAAGTTTCCCGACCTCTATAGGATGATGTCACTGCCTTCCCCTCCATGTGTGGGATATCCGTTTGAGTTGAATGAAGAATTAAAGCTCGTCGATTCTCCAGACCGTAGCTTAGGCTTGAGTATATTTCACTCGACCCCGATCGCCCCACCTCCTTCCCTGTTTCCGCAACTATCCGCCGGTTCAACTTCTGTCCAGCAGAAAGATCTATCCCAGCGTCTTGAGGATCTGATATCCTCTCCCAGATTTCGTGATCTGTCGTCGCCCTCAGCCTCAACCACAACGCCCCCTGCTTCTGAGTCCAGATTTGTGGAACCGATCACAGTAGCTGAATACCCTTCGCCGCTGACCGGGTCATTTAAGCCGGTTATCAGCCAATCGCCTGAGGGTGACAGCTCGTCCAGTGGGAACTCCAAGTCGAATCGGGACGCCCACATCAGTCAGTTTGACTCTCAGGACACATGGTCTCCACCTGCAACTGAAGACGATGATTTGTGGCCACTTGCCAGAACCAGCGATTATGGCGTTGAACCACCCCGCTATAACCATAACAGTCGAAGGAGAGTTAAAAAGCTCTTCAAAAGGAACTACAGTTTCATGAAAGACGGTTTGGCGCAAAGGTTGATCAGTTTACGTCGTGAACAGAGTGCCCAGTGTACATTGTTCCAGTTTCGGTTGACATCTAGTGATCCGAAGTCTCATAAAGAGCCTGCCTTTAGTTTGACTGCATTTTCGATTGATTTAGATGATAACCTGTTAACATGCTGGTGCTGTACTGTAGATTTGCCCGAAAGAGTTGTGGTTGTATTCAAATTGGAACACTTGAACCAAAGTGATCGGGCAGCTTTGCGTCCAGGCAGTAGTTTAGTTATTTATGATCCGTGTGATAAAAGGTGTTTTGATTGTTTGTCTTGCGATGTGATTTTGTTTCCCAGGTTTTTTGTGATTAAATCTGTGGAATAAAGATTTCTGCTTGCGTTGTAGTTGGTTATTTTGGATAGGAGAACCCGAGAGGGTCCAGAAAAGAGCGTAGCAACCTTCTTGGTTGTGAGAATTTTTTTGGGCGGGGTCTGTTGGGCCTGTCGAATATAATATCGTATTCTCCTAGCTACATACAGACAGTTTCATGCTGCGAAGTCGGAAGTTTTTCTGTTCCATCACTACTTGCTATTTGCACATACTGGTTTGGTAGGAAATGACTTGCCTAAATAGGTGCTCTTCTGAGTTCTGGTTTTTAACAGCAATGTTGTGAGACTGATTAAATTGTGATTAAAAAGCTGCAAATTTGTCACATAGTGGTTACCGTAGTTGGTTATTTTGGATAGGAGAACCCGAGAGGGTCTATATAACAGTGTAGCGATCTTCTTGGTTGCTTGAATATTTTCTGACGGAGTTTGTCGGGCCTCTCAAATATTTCTAGCTCCTAGCTACATACAGACACAGTTTCCTGCGATATCCTGTTTTTCTTTTCGCATCAGACTCCTTGCTATTTGCACATACATTAATTAATTGGTTTGGTAGGAAGTGACTTGCCGCTCGCATAGTGGTTACCGTCATTGGTAGGCTAAAAAATCTAGTTCCGACTTCCGATGAAGAAAGGCTACGGGATATGTCAAAAACTTCTATGCCGTTCTGGATAGCCAATGAGTTGTCGCAGGTTTGCACCGGGAGTGGTGGTTGAACCACCAGCCGGTCCCTACTACCTTGTCTGCAGCAACTGCCTTTTAACAGCTGAGCACACACAGGCATCATTGGGCCAGTAGTTACATAAACACATAAGCTGGGCAGACATAGAACGTTTCGCTTTGAGAGCTGTTTAACGTATATAACAGCTACTCGTAGTAGCAACATCAAACTGCTGGGTTTTATAATTTCTTATTTAGCATAGCAGCAGCAAGTCTCTCCTGCTATCAACTGCAGTGAAAGTGGTTTAAAATAGGGCTATAAATTTCCATCCTTATTCTACTGTTAGTAAACCAGCTGCTTTATCAAAAAACGCATCGGGGCAGAACTTGGCCAAATCTGCTAGGGATTGGTATATTTTCAACCGCGCTGAGTTCAATTGCAACCAAAGGAGAAGGAACTAGGAAGTATATATTTGTCTCTGGCTTTACTAAAAGCAGTGCTTAAATTTTGCAAGAAATAATTTTTTGAGAAGGGCCTAGCAAGCGGCACACAAAGTGGCCATTACGTTGCTGCTCTCCGCAGACCGTTTAAAATCGGACAGAAGCGGGGAAGCGAAGGACAAAGACAGAAACATGACCCCCAAGCCAGTCAGACGTACGGAAGAAAATTGGGCTATGTGTTGAAGAAAAAAGAAGCAGTTGCAAGACTTCCACCCTGTAACTTACCATTTCTCTATTGCAAAAGATACCGAAAATTGCCTCTTGGTCCATTATGGCCCATCTAGCATTATATTAACGGGTTAAACAATCTCTCCTACTAAATTTTTCACAACTGTTGTATTCTCCGGTTTTTTATTTCTATTCTCTGGGAAGCACTGAAAGCAAAACTCGAAACTCGAAATGATTTACATTGTCAAACATTCCAAAAGCACACCAAAAGCACAAAAGCACAAAGCATAAAGCACAGTAAGAAAAATCCATCATGAACCGAGAAAGCACAATGCATAAAAGCATAAAGCATTACCATCTTGAACCGCGGTTAACACGTGGGTCGGGATCGCAATCGGAATCAGGATCCATTTCAGGATCAGGATTAGGATCAGATAAACAGGATCGATTTCAAAATCGGTTTGTAACTTCAGAATCTGCTTAGAAATGGATTTCGAGTTCAGGATCGGGTGTCTAAAATAAGATTCATATCAGAATCGACTTGTAACTTCAGGATCGGGCATAAGGGTAAATTTTGAATTGAGGATCGGGTGTCTAGAAATAATTTGATCCGCATTCAAGCAGATGCTGGGCCTCTAAGCGTCTATGCTTATACTGGGGCTGCATGCAAGGCAATCCTGACATGAATCTTGGTTTTAGACAACCAATCCTTATCCTGGTCCTAAAATGTTACTTTTGCATTTTGCCAGAAACGAAAACTGGCCGTAAAATCACATGGGATTTTCCCTTATTTATTGCTTTAAACACTGCCCTTTTATTTGATACCCATTCTCCTTTATTTGGTATATAATTTAATATCTTATTTGCTGTCTCTAACTTGTCACACAGCGTCCCTAGTGTTGGAAAGACAAATTTTATATCATGTATCCAACGTAAAGTCGACTGTTGGAAGTTCAGGCCCACTGGAAACCGGGTGCAGAAACGCAATCTTCAGACAAAATAAGAATTACGCCTATATGCATTTAATGTTGCTGTTCGGAATCGTTCGATTGTTTGTGCATTTTTCGGAAATTGCCATATTCAGATTTCATTCTTACGCAGAGGTAGTGTTTGAGGCCGGCCGGGGTTTCACCGGCCGACGACGATCGCCGGCCGGCCCGGCCGAACCCATCGGCCGGCCGGCCGGTGAGCCCGTAGGCCGGCCGGCCGGCTACCGGCCTAGAGCAGTTTGCAGTGCAGTTATTCTAACTGCTAAGATATTTATTTTCGGATGTTTTCTTAGAAAAATAGCACAGCATAGCATAAAAAATTAGAAAAACTAGATTTGGAGTCCATTTTACGCTTAGTTGCTCTATTTTGTAAATTTCTGATTGGTGATTTGTATCCCAGCCGGCGGCCGGCCGGCAGGCGAGCAAAGGTCGTCGGCCGCCGGCCGGCCGGCCTCAAATACTACTCAGAGCAGAGGTGAAGCTTTTCACCTATTTATTCTGGTTCTATTCCTTCGTGATAAACTATTGCTCAATTCAGATTTGGTGCCATCCACTGTCGTAAATGGGATCAAGGAATTATAAAACTGTCAATCGGCCGGATTTATCAGCGAAAAGAACCTAATGATTTATCTCAAACTCCAAACTATGTAGGATTCGAAATTCTGTGGCTGCTGGGACATAGCCTGCCTGGTCCTAAACATTCCCAACCCTGCAAAACTCCTATGTCTACAGTCTACACGACTTAGATACAGAACTAAATTGCACACACAAACTTAAAAATAAGCTTTAATACAAACAATGGCAACAGAAAGCAGAGAGACTAGTAACAATCCAAGTCCTCAGTTTCATGTCTAAAAGCTCTCAGCATATCATCCAAAAGTTGCAGCGGCATTTGGGCATAAATTTCACCTTCACAGCTGGACTGCAAATTTACAAGAGAGTCGATATCTACTTCAAGCAACTTCACCACTTTATCCGACGTTGCCAGCGGAATTCCTTCAGTTCGAATTTTCGTCATATCGAGCTGAGCGTCACCGAAACACCGAAAAGCGATCTTTTGAAGACAGGACTGAAATTTCCGGATTCCGTCCACGGCACCACTACTGGAATCCTGTTCCGAAATCAGCGAACAGAGACAGTCCAACAAGTGGCACTGATCAGCACTGGTCAGAACCTGAGCCAATTCGACTGGGCTGGAGACCAGCCTAAAGAGGTTGGCTACCAGGCTGGCCAGAAATCGCCTGCATTCCTGGAGGCACTCAATGGCATTTTCCATCAGAAAATCCATAATCTGCCGCAAGGATGCCAGATGGCTTCCAATAAACTGTGAAGTTAGCACCAAGTTAGAGTCAATCCAGAAGGCAAACGTCTTCAGAATTGCCGATTTCAGCAAACTGTCTCCATCCTCGACCAGCATAGTAATCAACTTTTCAAACAACGTTTCCTGGGATAAACAAATAAATAGAAGCAGGAACAAGATAATTCTAAATTTATCATTAATCAATAGCATAGCATTCTTTAGAGAAGCTGAAAAGGCCGAAAATTAACTGCATCAAAGATTGGGACTATAGACCAGTTGAAAAACCTGTACTTAATATCTTGCAGGCAATCATAACTTTACACCTTAGTTGGTGCAGTACTGCAGTCCATTGATTAAAAGCTGAAAAAGAATCCAAGCATGTTTGCACACAAATTAAAAGTTTTATAGGCGAATCATATAGTTTCCTTCTTACACTGGTCCAATCAGAATAATTGAGAAATCTTTGTAAGTTCTGATCAGATAATGGCAAAATCTTAAGACAACGAATGGCCGTAACTCTTCCATAAAGCTCTTCGTCGTTAATCAACGATTCTTTCAGCAGTTTAAACAACGGATCTTTAAGCTCAACTGGAAAAACAGAACAAAATAAGCACAAAATCACTTCAAGTTGAAGTTGGACAAGCTATTAATGGGGCGGTCGATCATAGAAGTCACCAAATGGGAAAAAGAAAAACACCACCATAAATTTGAAAGAAATTTACAGATATTAAATGGTGGTCTAAAAGACCAAAATTCTTACAATCCTATGATCCCTCCTTATTAACAATCAATTGTTCTCTGTTCGGAAATATTTAGCCTCAGTATTATCTAATCTAGCAGCCGAAAAACTGTCAGACTAACACAATCATCTGATTTTTCTAAAGTCACAAGTGTAAACAGTTTTCCTCTTACAGCTAGCTGATCCGCATTCAAGACCCGCATGCAGAAGTTGAAGACAATTGTCCTGCCATATCCAAGACTCAGTGTGATGCAGTGACAGAGACGCATCGGCAGCAGAAGCAATTTGATTGGACAGGTTCCGTTTACAGATGGAGTCTGATTTCGCCAAAATTCGGACACATTCTACAATAAGCTTGACATCGTAGTTGGAACTCTAAAAACACCCAATTTGGCAAAACAGCTCCATGCCAATAACATTTTTAAACTACGAGAATATTTACATACGGTTCCGATAAACTAATAAAAAAGATCCACCAGTTTCTACAAGTGAACCTGGAACATGGCTACAGGACCAAAAGCATACAAATGCTGGGGTGGGTTCACCCACAGACCTAGAGATACATGTACTTGTGGGGGGTTCAACCCTTGCCCTAGAATTGGCCTCCCCAGAGGGGTTGCCCCCTCCCAGAATCCGAATTTTGGGTCTACTGCAAATGCCTGACGAAAATACTGCGTTTTTAGTTGATGTGGCACCAAAATGGGTGCAAATCTACAGGACAAAAGGAAAGCAAGCTTGTACTTAATATATGTAGCAGTTATGATTTGCATTTTGCAATGCACCCTATCTTACCTTGTGCGTACGAACGGCTTTCACAAATTCTTCACAAGCGACATTGAACAACGATTCAATGCTTGAATAAGCTAAAACAGAAATGTGGCGCATCATCAAAGGAGAAAATGAAGGAGAAAATAAGTCAGCAGAAAACTTGCCAGGAAAAAAGTTGCCTCCACATTTCCCGCAGAGAAATTTAAACCTCAGAAAGATATGTGTGGAGAGGATGATGCTTATTTACGGAATTCCACCGACTAAACAAATTGACATTTAAACTACAACAAATATATATCATCACTGTATCAAAAATGTTTTAATCAAATGGAATTGATCATTTCTATGGGAATGGGATTAAAACGACAGTTTCAAGCTGCGCTTTAAATTCTAATTAAGTAAAGTTAACAATTAAGATTCTGTAATCCAACTGTAACAGAAGAATGATCAGGTAAATACCTCCCAGTTCGAGCAATCTTCTGACCAACTTGAAGGCTAGACTGTGAATGGGTTTCTTGAACTTGTCCTTAAGCCCAGTACAATTCGTGCTCATAAGATCTACAAAGCTGTCAACCATTTCAAGTAGTTCCTATAAAGTGAAAATAACTGTAACTGTAACTGTAAAGACGAAGCACTATGACCTCTAGTACACTATTCAAATAATCTGGTCCTAATTTAAAATTAATGTCCTTGATTCTAATCACGTTAAGAAATATAGTTGTGGCTTCTAAGGATACTAACTCGGAAGATTCTGCTAAGCCAAGCCAGCTAACATTTTAATCATCATATAGGTGCAAAAGCTAGCAGCAGAAACAGGAAGATTCTCTAAGTTCGAGGAAAGATTTGAGGCGAATCATTGCCCACAAAGTATATAATACCTTCACTGCCTAAGCTTGACCATACGTGTACCAGGCTACAGTTTGCCCCTGTGAGACCCCCACGAGAAGGCCAGACCCCCCCCCCCACCCTTATCAAAGCGGAACTACCCCCTCCCAAGCAGGCTCAGACCCCCTCCCCCCCCTCTCTAAAACGGAGTTAAATAAAAGAAAAAATGTAAATATTTTCCAAAATTTTTCAACTTTTAGAACATTTTCAATAAATGAACAAAATTACTTGAAGCCATCCAGCCACAAACAGTTACAAACGTTCAAAAATAGGTTTAAAAGGCAATAAAATTGATTGTGCTAAATGGATTGTACACCGAAAAATGATCACTTCAACTGAAAAAGTTGGATACAGTTTTAGGCACAATTTAGGTTAAAAATTTCCAGTGTTTGAGAGCTCCAAGCCGAATTTTGACCTCCAACCCAACTCCAACTCCAACAAAACTAATCAACTGCAATGAAAAAGGTTTCTCTGCAACTAAAAACACTATTAAAATTGTATCTAGGAAAATTTACTATATACCTAATAACAGAAAATGAGGAACTGTGGTACTACGAATGCACCGTTTTCAGTCTTACAGTATCTGAAAGCAAAGGCACACTTCGTTCCAATCGATTGATCACCAGTAAAATTATTTTCATACTGCAGCTGTTGCTGGTTAATTGCTGCTTCAAGACTGACCACAGCTCCGTAGTAAAACGCTGTCGAATTGCTGCTGATGTAGAACTGAAAAACAATCCTACTGAAAGCATGGTACAAAGGCAACGACATTTTTAAGACAAGAATGAAAGATGAAGAAAGTCATGTACCACCGAAGGTGTGAATTTGAAAAATAAAACCATCTGTAGCCAATACTATTGAGTAGCCAAATTTTAAATTCATGAACCCTTGTTTTCATAATCGTACATAATAGGATATGGAACTATATCAGTTAAAGTTGTATACTATCAGGTACCGCCCAAAAAGGCGTTATGAAATCCGCGATCGAATCAAAATTGTGGTCTGAAACCTTGCACTTTTTGTAAATTGAGCTTTTACTAATTGATTCCAGGCAAAAAATCGAAACAAACAAAATGGGATGTTCTGGATTAGAGATGAGGATTTTGGCTCGCGGCTCGGCTCGGCTCGGCTCGCGAGCCGAGCCGAGCCGGAGATTTGAAACTCCGAGCCGAGCCGAGCCGAGCCGACCCTATCGAAAAATTTTAAGCTCAGTGTAATTACTTCTGACTTTGTTCAAACAAAATAGCCAACAAATGAAACAATGAATTCTTTATTTGTTTTCAACTTTGTCGTCTAATTTTTTGTTCTTCCTTGTCTTTATTCATACCTTCATTCCACGCCAACTTAGTTTAAACGTTAGGCTGTGATTGAAGTCAACTTATGTTTGGAGTAGTTAGAAAGAAACATTTTTACTTAATTATTTCAACCCATCATAATTAGTATTATCAAAAATATTACAATTAAAATTTGCATTGTCTTACTACTTGTGGCTTTGGGTGTTTGTAGCAATTTTTCAGATAGCAGAAAAGGTTGTAAACTATATAACAGAAATACATACTATCAAGAGATACTATTAATTTAGAGTTTCAAATTATTCTGCATAATTAAAAGTGACTACGATTATGGCTACGATCGGCAGAGAGCAATTAGAGGATGTGAAATTTTTTAAGATTTAAAAAATAATGTAAAAGAATTCTGAATTTTACTGCTGAGTTCTCAAGCATTTTGTAATTTAGCAGATTATGCCTTTTCTCAAGACTGCGGAAAACATAAAGGTTTCGCGTGTTTTTTTCGGCGTTTATCAGTGGTTCCTTTCCATATTGTATACATAGAATGAAATAATAAATTTTAAGCTAATGAAACATGAATGTGTGTCCGCCCACTTTCATAGAATAGGACATTTGCCAAATATCAATATCATTAAACCTTATATGTAATCGTTGGACTCTGCGCAGCTCGCAGTGTCTCGGTAATAATGGAATTTTGGTGATTCACAATGGTACACAAAAAATTAAAAAGCAGTTTTAGGCCTTTTGTCAAAAGCAACGTGGAAAATACACAATTCGGTGCAATCGGTCAAATTTCAAATTTCAAGCTGTTCGAGCCGAGCCGAGCCGAGCCGACCCACTTTCAATATTCTTCCGAGCCGAGCCGAGCCGAGTATGCTCGCGAGCCGAGCCGAGCCGAGCCGACCAGATTTTCTCCCGAGCCGAGCCGAGCCGGAAAATCCCGGCTCGTCCTCATCTCTATTCTGGATACGATTTATATAACAAAACTTAAATCTTTAACTTACTGCATAGCGAAAGCGCCAATAAGAACAACTCTGGCTTCCAAACACACAGCCTCGTCTGAACACTTTAAAAGATTGTCCAGTGTGTCAGGATCAGCAGATTGCGTAATCAGTGAAATCACGGCGGCTAAATCTTCTACAGGCGGAGTCAGCTTACAGTAAAGAGTGATAAAACTGTCGACACAATCAGGACGCTGTTCCACCAGAAATTCAGCATAGGATTCCATAGTTGGCAATTGCTTTAAATTTTCGTTTAAAACGTTAAAAATAATTTCAGCCGTCGTCACGACAACATCGCGTTCGGAATTGACAGCACTTCGAAGGAAATCCACATAGTCTAGGACTGCCGCTTTTCCCTTTACTTTCAGCAGAGCCACTATACAGGATTTGGCCGCTCGGACCACGAAAATGCTTCGATCCGAGAGCCATCGCTTGGCAAAGGCATGAATCAAATCTAAAATAGGAGAGAAAAACGGTATCTATTTCAACAAAAAACAGATGAACAGCTGCTGTAACCTGTTCTGGTGTTTCTCTACGAAAACAATAAGTGAAGAAAGAGAGTGGAGGAAAAGAACCAAAAGTCGGGGGGGGGGATTAAACGGCCCAAAAATCTAAAAACATTTGCTAAATGAAATAATAGCCTGCTGTCTACGTGTACTGCTATTACCTGGGCTTTTTAGGCGAAAAAACTGGAGGTGGGGCAGTAAGGGGAATCCGAAGTGGCCAAAAATTACCAAAAATGCAGTAAAAAACTAGCCTGTTTTCTTCATATGCTGCTATTACTATGCAAAAAATTGTTCAAAAATGGAGTTTGAGTACCAAAATCGACGATTTTTGAGCAAAACGTTTGGAAAATTTGACCAAAAATCCTTCAAAATTTGGCATTGTCTGGACACCTTAGTGGATGGGGGGAAAGCCAACAAAAGTGGGGGTGTGGCCGAGCGGAGGGACGGGGTCGAGTGGGGGTCCTGAAAAAGCCCCCTCCTACTAAACAAGCCCAGATTACTAAGCTAAAAAGTAATCAAAAATTCTTTTTAGCAACAAAATAGACGATTTTAGACAAAAAAATCCCGGAGAAGCCGGAAACTTTTGAAACGTTTGACCAAAATACCTGAAAATTTGGCAATTTCTGGCCCACTTTCAGGCCGGGAATACGGCGAAAGTCCAAAAAAGAGTGGGTGCAGGTGGACACTGGGGGAACCCCAAAAGTTAGTGGAGGGGGCGCCCCCACTCCCCTCGACAGTAGAAAACCTCAGCTGTTTTGTACACTTCTTTGAAACAAGTTTTCTAACCAGTACTGAGAAGCCCCTTTCCACACAGAAATATTCGGGGTTAACAGCTCGTGAGCACATGGCCATAACACATGAACCGCGGCTTTGAAATATATACATTATTGCACAGATTTATTTCTGAGAAGTTTTGCATATAAACCAGACCATTAATTTTCTAGTACAGGCATACGTATAATCTATCATGGAAATACAAAAAGCAGGCAAAGGTAATAAAAAGTTTCCAAACTTTAAGAACCTCTTTTTAATTGCCACGGAAAAGAGTGACAAACGTTTTAAATGACTTTAGCTTTTCAGTTTATTCAAATCAGTTTCTGCAACTTTATGACTGTGATTTTTCTAAAAACCGTATTAACTAGTTGAAACCCCTCCGTTTATCATCCAGTATTATAGATAGGTTGTTCTGGTTTTTTGTTGTTTCAAGGGCGCAGTGACGACTAAAATTCCTCCCTCACTACAGCACAAATTTAAGTTCACTGCATTCTTCGCAAATTTTCAACTGTGGCCCATCCTTTCAGAAATTTTTTATCTATTTCTTAATTCCATAATCTCATAAGTCATAGCCGTTCTAAACGCTATCTAATATATATACCATTCAATTTCAACAAGCTAGAGCTTGCTGTGAAAGATTTTATTTCAAAACAATGCACAAACCTAGATCAAGCTTGCCATACACCGCAGTTACGTCATTCTGCAACAATGCTGCAACAACTTCCAACCAGGCACAGCGCACTATCGGTTCCTGCACAATGGCTGCATGTTTGGCACACTGAGTCAACGCCTCCGCGAATGAACCTGAACAGGCTTCCTAAACAATCAAAAAGAAAGAGATACTACAAGATCTATATATATACACTGCACTGCTACAGGTTACCCTTAGGTACGTACGTATACAGTACAAAATTTATCATATCAGTTCTCTGCGAGCGAACAATTACCACCCCAAGAGTTGGGCCCCTTTGTTTCCAAGATCTCTAATCTATGGCAAGCAAAATGAATAACGTTTTGCTATCAAATTCTGCAAAGTCACAAGAACAATAGGCTTTAAACCGGAGTGAAATATAAAATTGTTCGGCCACATAAAAAATTTAATAGATAACGAAACTTTAGAATTATTTACTTCCAAACTTCTTTCTTAGCTTAGCAGGCATGGTAACAATTTCAAAGTACTACTTAAATTTATTTCACACACAGAGCAAAGACTGTCATACAAATTGTACGCTCTTGAGATGTTTTTTTCATTCAACAGCTGGTAAAGCTTTAAGAATTCTGCGAAAAACGAGACAGGAAACTGTTATTTATCGCATTTTTTGTTTGTTTGTTACATTTCACAAAGCGACGTTCATCTTCTAACATCTGTCATAACCTTGAAAATTTCCAGACGACAGTAACTAAAGAGCTTATTTCTTGTCTCTCCTGTTATTTGTACAGTTTTTCACTATTTTCACTATTGTCTGGTTTAATGACCACTTTAGCGTGCAAGCAATGGCTGTCCTTAGAAGAGCCTGGTTTCTATTATTTTTTATTTTCAACACACAAAATGCAGTCTTACACACTGAATACATTTTCCACATGAAAAAAACACGTTTAATTTTCAGTCCAGATTTATTACTGTGCTAGCGGAATGAGCTGCACAGGCTAAAAATTAAGTTTGTTTTTACCTTTTACAGCACATTAACACTTCTTCCGTAATACTTGGTTTTTTCGTCTCGGCAAATGTTATATTTGGTAGCGTCAATTCACCCATCTTTTCCTATGGACGTCTTTAAGCGGCAGACGTCTTCAAAATTAACACTACATAACACTAACTGCAGTAAGCAAAGGTTAGAAGTAACAACTAACCGTTGCAATAATAGTACCGAAATACCTCTGACGGAGTATATACTTTTAAATCTTCGGTACTGTTCACATATATATACATGTATGGTACACCAGTATTATATTCTTTTGCAGTAAACAATATCGTTCTCTGATAGCTTGCTCCAATGTTCAAATGTCTGCGTAGGTATATAAAGTTAATGCGATTTCATCAAAAATCACCGGCACTTTTAAGCAGACATCGAGAAGCGAAGCCGTTTTATTTGTATCTAAACATTAGGTCCGCCCCTTTCTTGGGAGCCTATAAAAGCTTACAAAGTCCAAGTTATTTACACACTATAAATGATATTTTCTGATACAAATGGCAACTTTTTATTGCCATAATTACATATTTTGACAGAAACATATGAGTATCAGCTTCGAATTCTACTGAAGGAAAAGAATAGGCTTAGAGCACACTTAGCGGTTTCGTATAAATTGTCACCTTTACCAGATTTCATGTAAATAAAATTTAACTATATCTGTATCTATATATATACTAACATCAGTTTTATTACTGGAGTAATAATGTTCAATATTACTAGCGAATTTTACACAGAGTTCTTGTGCAAACATGTTGTTCATCTCAAAATAGTGCTACACAGAACTTAGGAAGCTTCATTCTAGTTTTCAGACATGTTTTAACTTTTAATATATTCTGAGATATATATCTCCCATCTTTCTAATAAATTCATAACTGACTCAAACTTCATTCTAACAAAAAGAAAAATCTTAATTACCTACCTACCTATATAGTGTCTATCCTACAGCAAGAATATATATGAGATACATCAAAACCTTTGAGGTGACTAGTAGTTATACATAATTAATCTTAATCTAAACTAACTAACTTCCAACAAAACTGCTATAAAAACAGAATGACTAATTTCTTTCCTTGTTCAGGACGAAACGAATGATGGTATCACAGTGCTCTACTGTTCTGATTGCACTCAGCCTATTGGCTGTTACGGTATTTTCCCTGCCAGCCAATACTGTACCGGGTGCTGGAAGCAGTTCAACTGCTGCGGCTGCCGAAACAACGACAACTCTGGTCGATACTACTACGACAATGACAACAGCGGACGACACCACCACCACCACCACCACAACTGTAGAGCCAACTACGACACCCACAACAACCACCGCTGAAGAGACCACGACACCCAGCACAACTGCGGCTGAAAGCACCACAACCACGACAACGTCCAGGAAGGACACCACCACAACCACTGCCACAGGGAAAACAAGCACAACAACAGCGGGTCATGTCAGCTCAACGACGACTGCACACAAGACAACAGCCACCGGACCAAAGTCAACAACACATGGTAGGACAAGACTAAAATGACTTTGTGCTAATCTGATATAAGATGATTACTTAGCTCTCCTAAATCGATCAGTCTGCCACCGAGTTTTGACAATTTTCTTATTCCTTGTAGCTTAGTTTCTTACCGGATACAGAAGTAGTTTCAAGACCCTTCGTGAGTAACATCGCCAGGCCCAGTTTTTTGGGGGGTCTCATCAAAATATATTTAACATATCTACAACAAGACAAGAGTCAGCCTCTGTCCTTGAAGTTTTAACGCTGCAGACATAGGTTGCATTACGGGCCGCAGCATGACCCAGTCCGGCCCGCGGGCAGGGCTGGGCGGGCTGAACGCCAATGCTCACGGGCCGGGCCGGGCCGGACCGCGGACCGTCCGCTTATCAGAGTTTGCGAGATTTTACTGGATGCTGTTTAACATATTAAAATTTAGAATATTTGTTTAGTTAAATTAATCAGGTTTCGTTCGCACTTTGGGTAATAGTATTTACCAGCAGTTAAAATGTTTTACTATTAGGTATTAGGAGTTAGGACACATTCTATTTAAATTATACGAATACCAGTAATCAGTTAAATTTTACTGCTCTCGCCTTCTAATAAGCTACAAGATTCTTAAGGTGCAGCTTTCGTGGAAAGTCAAAAATTTATTACAGATGTGGTAGTCATGACGACGTCATACAACGCTTTAGTTCTGAAGAAGGAATTGAAATCTTTTAAATCGTCGGTTGCCGTAGTTGAGGCACATAATTCATGTGAAATCCCTCAAGTCATTGATGCAATTTTTGTATTTACTGCATTAGAAGACCAGTCTGAATTTTAATAATTTAATAATTTTTTGCGTTTTTTAAAAATAAGACATTTTGCGGTCCGGGCCAGGCGGGTAGAAAAGTTTTACGGGCCGGGCCGGGCCGGGATGCCGAACCCTTTCACTGGCCGGGCTGGTCGAGGAAAATTTTTCACGGGTCGGGCCGGACCGGTCCGCACCGCAAAATTTCGGCCCGTGCTGCTCTCTAGCAGAACTGTCGGAACACAGAGGGAATGCAACCGATAGCTATATAAGGTATATAATCGGGTCAATAAAACAGCGATTACACTACAGAGCAGTTTTTGGTCTCACCACATAGAGTTTGACTACTGTTCGTACTCATATATAATGTACTCTGGGTTGTGTTATGCTATATATCACACTTATATATTTCAGTTAAAATTTACCTGCAGTACATATTTCGTAAAATTACTATAAATATCAGCAAGAGTATATCAGCAAACTTAGACCAAACATTTAAGCTAATCACGAAAGCTATACGTATATGTTTTTATTTATTTGTTTGCTTTTTAGGAGTTTCGACAACAACCCATGGAGCTGCAGCACACCTACCAATCCTAAAGTTGGGACCTCTGTTGTTTATGTTCGCCCATTGCCTGAATCTTATACTAAATATTGTGCCAACATTAATAGTATAAGAAATTATATTTCTATTATATAAATAGTTTCAATAGGCAAATACTATTTATGTATATTTTTGTTTTGTTCCTTTGGACAATACATGATTAAAGTTACAGGTACAGGTTGAAACGAGCGTAACTCTTATTTCATTGATTTGTTCATTCGATT